>VDFB02056351.1:0-99494 GCA_007258455.2 Sequoia sempervirens | reverse complement strand
AAAATGATTGAATCTAGAGTTTTATGACTTGAATAAGTATTTTTTGAATATATTTAGTGTTTTGGTGAAGATTAAAGAGGACCTCCTTTGTAATTTTGGCTAATTGAAGGGTTTTTAGCAGCGTACAATCCCTTTTTTGAAGTTTTTCTTCCAAGCAACTGTACTTGATGTTGTGATATGATTAAATTGATATAAATGGGCTTCCATAATAGTGATTGGTTCAATGAGTTTTAATATGTAATGACTGGTATACCCATTTTGAGTGTATGGAAATGCTACAAGAAAAGTGGCCTTTGAATGCAAGAAACTTGTATTATGATAAAACAAAGAAAGAAGTGATTATAAATGCTTGGTAACTGATTTATTGAAGTTGTCAAAGAATTCTTAATGCCTTGGAAAATTTTAAAATGAAGTGTGTGTTGTTTTGAATGTTTTGACAATGTGACTCCAATGAGCAAGATGAAGTTTTGACTGCTAAAATCAAAGAATCTACAAGAACAGTGTTGAGTGAATAAGTTCTTGGTTAGTTTCAACCAAAGTGATGATGAATGTTGTGTCTTGGAATAATTGATGATAGCTTGAAGGTAATAATACATGGTTTTGTTGTCATTTTGGAGTGAGTTGCATAGATGGGAAAAATTTAGTGCATGGTGAAAGAATGGGTAGAGACAAAATTTCTTGATCTGATAATTGTTTTATTTCAGTCTAAATAGTGTGGATGAAAGTAATGGTAGGTCTATAGAGAGCTTGGAAGTGAGATAGAGTGAATGTTTCCTTTTTTTGCCTAAATTGAATCAAGTTGACAAGAGTGGTAAGTTGGATGAATAGTGTCAGTATAGATTGATTCAAAATTTCTAATGGATTCATTGAATTGGTACTGAACAAGTTGTGTTTAAGTTTGATGATGATGTGGTATGCTATTTTGGGAAAATTGAGGATTGTTTTCCTTGTGGATGGCCAAGGGATTTGTTGGGTTTTGTTGAGTAAAGAAATGAATTTGGTGAAATGAATAAAGAGTTCTTGATGATTTTGCAAAGTGACCTTCTCAATTATGTCTGGGATAGAAGTTCCCTCATGAAATGATGTTGTGGATAGTTGGTATTGCACCAATTGGTATCAGAGCTAGCAAGGTTCTGATGGTTTTTTGAATTGATGGTTTATTGATGTTATTGTTGATGTTGGTTGTTGAGTTTTTTTTGGTTGGTTGTAGGTGCTTGATCCATCTAAACTATAGAGAAAGGTTGTGTGCGGGTTAAGAAAGAACTTGGTTGATGGTTTCCAAAAGACTAGGGAGAGAAAAGCAGAGACACCTAGGTGAGGCAAGGAAGTTTGTTGAGTTGTGTTGTGATGCAGTAAGAACCAGATGGATACTTGATTGTCAAGCACTTGATTTTTTAGCCATTGTGCGATGTTCGTCAGTTTGAGATTACTCCACTGATGGGAGTAGTTGAAAAGATGAAGATATGTTGGTCAAAGAAGGTCAAGAATGATTGTTGAAGAGAAGCAATTTGCAAGGACAGTCATGTTTCCTTGGTTCAGTAAAGAGTTGGTGAAAAGATGAGTTTTCATAAAGGACAGTCATGTGTCCTTTTGAATAGTGAATGTGAACCTAATGACAGAGAATGAGAAAGGAAAAAGGTAAGGAAAAGGCAAGTGAAGACAAGTGATGAAGACAAAGGCAAAGAAAGATGAAGATTCAAGAACAAGGAAGAGCAAGCAGTCCAAGGAAGATTGAGTTTGTTTTGTAGGTCTAAACAAAGATGATGCAATGTGTTTCCAAGGGACTTGGAAAGGTTCTATTGGTTGGTTGTATAGTGCAGGAGCACCTTGGCATTAAATGCCCTTAAAAGGAAAAAAATTATGAAATTTCAATTTTCTATTATAAAGCATTGTAAAAGGTCATGATAAGATCTATTTAATTGTAATTGAGTCTCAAATAGGTTCTAGGTGGTCAAAGGATGAGAAAAAAAAAATTACAAAGAAATTGTAAAAGTTGCTAAAGTGGTAAAAAGCAAAAATCAAGGAAGTTCAAGAGTCTTTGAGGAGAAACTGAAAGGATAGGTCGATGGGGGAAGTTGAAGAGGTAGTTATTGAGTGGGAAACATCTTTAAAAAGTTGGTAAAGGCATGGAAGAGATCAACTTTGTACTCTTGTAATAAAATTTTGAAATAAAGACCCATGTTCTACAATTTTCTAAGTTTTTCTTATTTTACCAATCCTTGTACGAACTGTATTAAGACCTAGAAGTTATAAATTTTGTTGTTTTTATAGGAAAGTGAACTAACAATCATTTAGAAGTGTTTTGAAGAGGCTTATTTAGTTTTAGGAGGTTTTGAAAATAAGAATTTAGTAAACCCTCAAAATCAAGGTTTGAGAGTCTTTTAAAGAATAAAGCCTCCATCCCATCGATGTAGGAATAGTTGGTCGATGGGATGGATTGAATAAAGTGTTTTTTTGTGTGTTTAGTGTATATATGTGTGTACAAGAATAGGGAATGCAAGATTAGAGAGTTTGATTGCTACTCCAAGAGGGAAAAATAGAGATTTCCAAGAAATTGTTGTTGCTACAGTCATGGTTTTGAAGGTATAACTATTGTAGAGGTTTGATGAAGGGTTCTAGAGCATATACAGACCTAAACAAACATGTTTGAATAGGTGGCAGATTTTATGGAGGTTTGCATCATTCACTTTCAATAAACCCTCTTCATTTTGCATTATAAAAGCCTATAAACAAGGGTCAAATGAGTTTTCACCAAACTACACGGTTGAATCCTCGATAGCAAAATATTTACATCACACTGCGGAAAAATACCTCCTACTTATCAATTGATGTGAGCCAGTGGGGTCGCGGCTATGAATGTGGTCTAAGGCACAACACTTGTCAAGGTTTTGCGGGCTGGCATAATCCCATGGCTCAACCCTTAAGAAACCTCGGTTGCTTGAGTTGGAGCGGCTGGATGGGTGACCTCGGGACCTGACCAAGAGCCTGTACCCTCCTCAAGTATCACCTGATGCAATGAGTGCTAAGGGACTATTCAATATCATGAGAGATGGTTCTGTTGAACCACCACCATGAAACATGGGTCAATGAGTTTGACCTCGAAACCACACAATGGAACTCGATAGCAATATCATAATTTGATACGCTGTGGAAAAATACCTCCTACTTATCAATTGATGAGATAAAGGGGCTCTATTATGAATGGTTCATAAGGCACAACACTTGCTGAAGGTTTTGCAAATGGGGTAACAACTCAAGCGGGCCTAACCTTGGAGAAAACTCCCTGGTTAAGCGCGCTTGAGCTGGAGCAGTACTGGGATGGGTGACCTCCCGGGACGGACCAGTGCTTCACCTCTGTGAGCATCACCCAGATGCAATGAGTGCTAAGTGGACCATTCGATATCATGAGAGATGGGTTCTTGTTGAACCACTGCTCATGAAACATGGGTCAATGAGTTTGACTCGAAACTACTCTGTTGAACTCGATAGCAATATCATACCTGACATGTCAGGAAAATACCCCACTTATCAATTGATGAGCTAAAGGGCCTCATTATGAATGGTTCATAAGGCACAACACTTGCTAAAGGTTTGCAATGGTAACACCAAGGCTTAACCTTGAGAAAAACTCCTCGTTAAGCGCCGCTTGAGCCGGAGTGAAGAGTTAGGATGTGGGTGGAAGACCTCCCAGATCTGATTTTAGTGTCAACTGCGGACATCAACGTGATGGCAATGAAAAGCAAGTGGACTATTCGATATCATGAGAGATGGGTTCCGGTGAACCACTACTCATGAAACATGCGTCAATGAGTTTGACTCGAAACTACACGGTTGAATCCTGATAGCAATATCATAATTTGACATGCTGTGGAAAAATACCTCCTACTTATCAATTGATGAGCTAAAGGGGCTCTATTATGACTGGTTCATAAGGCACGACACTTGCTGAAGGTTTTGCAAATGGGGTAACAACTCAAGCGGGCTTAACCTTGGAGAAAACTCCCCGGTTAAGCGCGCTTGAGCTGGAGCAGTACCGGGATCGGTGACCTCCCGGGACGGACCAGTGCTTCACCTCTGTGAGCATCACCTAGATGCAATGAGTGCTAAGGGGACCATTCGATATCATGAGAGATGGGTTCTTGTTGAACCACTACTCATGAAACATGGGTCAATGAGTTTGACTTGAAACTACACGGTTGAATCCTGATAGCAATATCATAATTTGACACGTCAGGAAAATACCTCCTACTTACTGTTTCTAGATGGAGGATTGTTTTACTTGTGGATGGCCAAGGGATTTGTTGGGTTTTGTTGAGTAAAGAAGTTAATTTGTTGAAATGAATAAAGAGTTCTTGATGAATTTGCAAAGTGACCTCAATTATATTTGGGATAGAAGTTCCCTGATGAAATGATGTTGTGGATAGTTGGTATTGCATCACGTTGGTTTGACGCTCGATGTGTGTAATATTGATCTATTGCCAAAGATTAATATTGACTCATCTTCTCTTAATACTTCTTCCATTGTCATTTGTGGGTTTGATAATGTTGGTCGACAAGACCTAGGCACGATAGTCTTTCCTTTGAGGTTGGGACCCATTACCGTACCTACCCTTGTATATGTTATATCTAAAAAATTACCATATAACCTTCTTGGTAGGACGTGGATTTATGTTGTGGGTGTAGTCCCATCTACCTTGCATAAATCTCTTAAGTTCATTTGCAATAATCGAGTAGTCATAGTCAAGGTTGACCCTGATGCTATGCACTTGTGTGAGATGGCAGTTGCTGGTCAAACTTCAGTTGTGCCTACTCTTATTCCTTCAGTGTCTTCCAATGTGTCGATGTTTACTCTAGCAGTACCTACTACAAAGGATACTCTCAAGATAAATGTCCCTAGGGAAGATCCTTTTGAAGCAAAAAATCTTAAGTCCGCTCCTACCTCTTCTCAAGAGAATGCATGTCTTGGTAACGATTGGGATTCTTTAGACTTTATAAATTCCTTCATTGGGGAACATAAAGTCGACCTGATCCACTTAGAACTCTCAATAACATCATCCACACCTGCTATCGAAGATGATGATTCTTCTGTATCACGGGGTAAGGTGAATACGAATTGTAATGTTCTTGGTGTTGATCCTCCTTCTAAGGAAGATGATCAACCTTATGTTAAGGAGGTTAATGTTGGAAGTCCTATTAAAGAGGATTATGGTGATCCTATAGAGGAGTGTGATCCCCCTTGCTAGAATAATGCTCTCTATGGAGATCCTCTTTCTTTTTCTTCTATATTTGTGTCATCTTCTTATGAGCAGTCAAACTCTTCTTCACAAGAGAAAGGTTTGCTTCCTACTCCTCATCCTCTATCTGAGCGAGAGCATATTTTTTTGCATTTTCTAAAAGCCCGCTTAATCACTCTTCCTTCTCCTACACATAAGAAATTTCACGAGCGTGACAAAGAAAAACATTCTTTCTATGCATACCATCGAGTGCCTAGCCATTCCACTAGTGAATATAAAGCCTTGAAGGATAAAATACAACTTCGTGATTCAGGTGCCATCAAACTCCCATTTGGTTAATGCACTTGCCTGCTCTTCGAATGACAAGTGATATTGAGGTTTACCCCTATCCTGTATGTTCTAAGAATCTTGCATAGTTCTCCTCCCCTATGTGATGGGGGTAGTGATAACTTGTTTTGGACATGTGTGTCCTTCTCAAGACCCCCTCTCTTCTCTCTATCTTTTAATTGGAGCATCCCTTGAGTGGATCCCTCTTTCTTTTGAAAGGTTCCCAAGGGACCCCATTTGAAAGTCTTTATTTCAAATGAATTCTTTGCGTCTAGCTTGGGGGCAGCCTGACTAGACCTCACTTTTCAAACAGTGTGTCCCTTGAGTGGACCCCTCTTCTTTTGAAGGGCTCCCTCCCTTTGAAAGTCTTCCAAATTGTGGATGGTCTGCATGACTGTCCGCTTACTTGCCTACATGGCCACTTTTTGACTCTTTGGAGTTCACTTTCCTAAGTTTCCTCCATGCGAGAGATCTTGGGGGATGCCTCCCTATAGGACTGCGATCCTATAGGGTGCTTCCTTTGAGTTTCCTCCATGTGAGAGATCTTGGGGTGGCTCCCCTACAAGTATGTGGGTCTGTAGGGAACTTTATTTGGGTTTCCTCCATGCGAGAGATATTGGGGGATACCTTCCCTACAGATCTATGAGTTTGTAGGGCACTTTCTTGGGTTTCCTTCACGTGAGATATCTTGAAGGATGCCTTCCCTACAGGTCTGTGGGTCTGTAGGGAACTTTCCTAGCTTCCTCCATGTGAGATATCTTAGGGGATGCTTCCTTATAGGTTTGCGGGTCTGTAAGGCACTTTTTCGGGTATCCTTCATGTCAAAGATCTTGGAGGACACCTTCCTTGCAGGTTTGCGGGCCTGTGAGGCACTTACATTCTTAAATTATCTCTTATCTTCTCTCTTATATATACTGGATCGAAGATATGCATCTTCTTCATCCTAAGCATATGCCCTTCCTCTCTTCATAGAATTCTTCTACATGTGTTATTTTTTTATTTGGGGATGACACATAGTACTAAGACAACCTTCTACATCGAGATCTCTTTGCTTTGCTAACTCAAATCCTTTAGCTTTTTATGTTCTAACATTGTTGTCTAGTTCAGGTCTTTCTTGTCTAATACATTTGTTTTGCAGGTCTTCAGCCTGGGGGCATGCTTCTGTGGTTCAGAGAGTTATCTATTTCCTCTATAGTATCCTTTTGGTATTTGATGTTATTTATGTTCAGTAGATTTCCTTTAACATGCATATTAATGTAGATTCATATGCCTGCTAAAGTGGGGGAAAAATGTATAGTCATAAAATTGTACCCCTCACAATTTCACATACATCTTTCCATCCGCTTTAGTGTCCACTCCCTTAGCATTTGTGTAGGCTCATTTTAGCCTCTACATTAGCCTTTCTCCCTTCCTAGGATGCTCCGGCACCCTTTTCAGCAGCTACCCTCACATTTCAGCTTTTCGTCGAACTTTGTGCTTCTTTCATTTTTGTTGTTTTGTAGCGTGATGTGTCTAGACACTAGTGCATCGTGCAGACGGTTGTACACCACACTAGCATCTTGTAATATTTCAATGCTCAAATAGATGTCTCTGAGAATTCTTGCCACTTGTCCTCACCTTTTGTCGGTGGTAACCACTTGGGACGCCTTGTAACGGCTAGAGAAGCTTCTTTTCTCTCCTTAAAAGCAATCTTTTCACTCCATTTGCATCTTCTAACTTTCTCTAACTTCTTCTAGCTCCATTCTTCTACTTCTAGCTTCTCTCTTGGTTTGACTTCAACCTTCTACTATCCAAATCTTTCTTGCACATAGCTTTCCATAGCAACTTCAAGCACTTCCAAGCTCTCTTAGCTTCACTCTTGCAACTCCATCTCCCTTCATGCTTGTGAGAATATTGGGACTCCACGTGTCCTTTCTATTGCATTTATACTTCATGATACGAGTTCTCCTCCTCAAGCGAGGATTTCTTTTATCACCTCTTTTGTGATATGGGTTCTCCTCCTTGAGCAAGGTTTGCTTTTATCACTCATATTTGGCAGTGTAGGTTCTACTCCTGAGCAAGTTTTTCTTTCACCACGCGCTTTGTCCATTTCGGTTCTCTTCTCTCTCTATCTTTTTGGTTGTCTGTAAAGGTGGGAACACCAAAACGAGGGTTTGACTGAGGCAATCCCCTATATAGCCCCAACATTCTCTCTAGATATCACGCATGTAGGTACTGAAGACATTTGCATGTTGGAGGTTTCATCACTTACGTGGTTGTGAGCATCTTTTCTTTCTTCTCCTTGTCTTTATCATTTCTACTTTACTTTATTTCATTTCTATCACTTTCTATTACTTTATCGCATTCTATAATTTCAATAATCAGAGTAGAAGTAGTCATTTAGCTATTTTCTATGACATTCTCACTTTCTGGTTCGTACGAGATGCAAGCGCACCTTTAAGATACCAGCATGTTGCATTGTCGTTCGTATGCTGCGCTATCGTCCTTTGGCCGAGAGCTTGATAGTCTGTCCAAAAAATCTATGTGACCTACTCTTTCAGATTTTGAAACTCTCGTTGTTGTTCTTGAGGTAGTTTAGGGCAGTTCACCCCGTGTGGCTCTTTGAATGAAGAGAACTCATGAGTAGCGAATCCCCCTCTTCTACAAAAATCTAGTCATAATTTAGAAATAAAGTTATGATGTGACTTAGCTACAAGAAATAGCCATGAAATACCAAGAACTAATGGTAATATAGGAAGTATTGAAGCATCTACTACTATCCCAGGACTATTGTCACAAGGAATCAACAAGAAAAAAAAAATTCTAGCACTCTTGATGAATCTTTTGGGTATAGTGAACATTTGTATGACGAAGATACATAGGTTCATGGTTTATTTGAGGTAAATATTCCACTTATGCAAAGTAAACTAAACCAAAGATTACAAGAACTAGGTGCTCCAATGTTGTTATCTAATTTCACTATGCCCAGTGGATGCAATATAAATCTAACAAATTGACATTGTGAGGTGAATCACATTGTCTCTCTTTGGAAAATGGATTTGTATCTGAAGTACATCATCACTGTTGAGAAAATATTCATCCCTATGGAAGATTATGAGGATAACTAATTAAACAAGGAAGATGATGAACATCATCAACTTCATTAGAGAGACCTACAATAAGTTATGCAATTACCTAATATAGAGGATGAGATGGTTTATTCTATATGATGAATATTGAGGAAATATTCATCCCTATGGAATATTATGAGGATAACTAATCAAGCAAGGAAGATGATGAACATCATCGAATCCATTAGAGGGACCTATAATAAGTTATGCAATTACATAATATGATGGATGAGATGGTTTCTATATGAGGAAGGGGTAATGAACCTATTCCAAACCATCGTGTAAATGAAGAGAATTGATGAGGTTCAAAACAACACAACAATGTTAAACAAAATATTTCTATTCTATTTCTCTTGAAAGAGAAAGATAACACATGGTGACCTAACTCCCAAGGTCCTGGTAATTGGTTCTCAATTATGCTGATGTCACTCAATGGTCGATTTAACTGTAATGTTCAAGGGGCCTTTGTTGGTAATAAGGAACAAGACTATATAATATCAATTAATCTACATTGGAGGGGGGGTTTAAATAAAAGAAAAAGATGAATCAAAGCTTCAAATCAAAAGAAACATGAATAAAATCCTTACATATCCAGACATGCATATCAATAATGAGTATTTATTCCACCTAACCACAACCACAGCAGGATGCAATCCACAAAATAAACTATGTTATTGCATACATCCATAGTGCTAATTCAAATACCATCAACATTTACTAAACTTGCTTCAAACAAATCACTCACTCATCATTAAACACAGATCAAATGAAAATGATAACAACTTCATCCACAGATAATCCAATGATATAATCTTGAATCTAGTTCCTTCTATTGACTTTCATCAAATAAGAAACACTTAAGCATAGCAAAATCACTAGTGTATGGATTGATTATGTACCATTAACCTTATCAAAATAGATCCAAACTTCAAAAAATAACATAAAAATATATGAAAATTGTAAAATAACTAAGTTTTACTTAAAATTTTAGAGTATCTCTCCTAAAATCTCAAAATCCTAGATCTAATCTCTTTTTTTTCTTTCATCAGGTGGCTGATCTTTTTTTTTTGTAGCTGGCCTTTACAAAATAGAACCTAATAATACATATAGGTGCCATATGCACAAGTTTCCAATTAATGGAGCTGGAACTAAAGACAAAAGTGGACTAATGAACCCTTGTTCCAAGGCTGATTACTCTGTTGCACCAAAAAAATTTGATATTTCCAAAAGAGAGTGAAACCAACGGACCAAACTCAGAGCTGAACTTATGTCAAAACCCCACAAAAAGAGGAGAAAAGAAGATATTGTGTGTAGTGAAAAGAGTCAGTTCACTCTTGCACTGAATGCTCAAGGATGTACTTGTCATAACTAGAGAGTATTTGTTGAAGAGTATTTGAATTAGGTCCATCCAACCAACCATCTTCAAATCTGACCCTTTCAAATTCTACAAAAACCAACTTTTGTATCTCCTTCAACTTGATTAACTCTTTTCTAGCAGTCCTTGTCTCCTCCCTGATATCCATAAATTGATCCAATAATAGATTCTCCCCATCGTCTCCTTTTTGCATAATTTCCTCCAACCTACCCCTCCATCTTTCCCTTAGTTTATCCAAAGATAGGCCTTCCTTTCTTGAGGACTCTAGGTTAATTAAAATAACCACAATTGCCTCCAATTCAACCATATGTTGATTCAAATATTTTCTCATTTCTCGAACTTCTTCTTGATGCCCATGAATAGTCTTAGAATTATACCTTATTATGCTCATAGTTTTTTCCACAAAATCTGCATTATCATGCTCAAGAATTGAATATTCAAGCAAGATGGACTTAGGCATTTTTCCAATTTCTTCAAGCTTCTTAACATATTCCTTGTATTCATCATCCTGCTTATCTAGATCCTTGGCATGCTGATCTAGATCCTCTACCAATTCAAGAGCAACCTTATGAATTTTAAAACCTTCAACAAGAACATCATCAACTTCCTGGTTGAGCTTGTCCAACCATTTTTCCATCATTCCTTCCTTGCTTTTCATTTGAACCAAATCATATGCTTCCTTCTTTGTTAACAAAACTGGGGATTCAAGAAGAGTAGCATTTTGGGAAATGGGAGTTGAAAAATCTTTCAAAAACCTATGAAGTTGATCCAATTGAGCCTTAAGCTCATCCTTCCTTTGTTTATCTCTGATCATCCAAGATTTAGTTGAAGAGGCCACAATATCAATCGAATTCATTTGCTGGTTTCTTGTAGGCCTTCCCAAATTTAACGCCCCCAACTGATAATCAGTGATCTGCATATCATCATGGCTCTTCTCCATTATGAGCATGGCACATTCAGCAACAATCTCTCCAACATCTGTGAGCTTGATAGAGTGAAGAATTTGGGCCTTCTTCTTAGGTTTCTCCTTCTCAATTTCTTTCATCATCTCATCCCAGTTCAATGGTTGTGGTTGAATGACTTGTTTTCTTTCTAAGTCCAGCTTTAACCAAGTAGGAGCAACAGGAGTAGTGGCTGCCTGGGCTGAAGAAGAAACCACAGTAGTGGAAGACAAAGGTTGTAACAATGTAAGCCCTGGTTGAGAATCAACTTCCTACACATTTTGTTGATCACTTTGTGCCTTCTCTTGTGCTAACTTTTCTGCCTCATCCTTATCCTTCTGCTCTTGCAGCCTTTTAGCCTCTAGCTCCTGTTTTAAATGTTCCTCTTCTACTTTCTTTTTCTCCAACATTTTATCTCACTGCTTCTTCAGCTCTTCAACATAGTCCCATGCCTCTTTGGACTTCTTTTCATATTCAGCAATCTCAGCAGCCTCTTTTTCCCTTTTCAAATGTTCTTGCTCTTCCTTTTTCCTATGATCCTCTTATTGTGCCTTGAGCTTAGCTTCAAGAGCTTCTTTCTCTCTTCTCTATTGGGCCTTTTCCTCTTCAAGGTTATGAATCTTTTCTTGCATCATCAACTTATCTCTCTCTTCCTATATCTTGAGCTTATGCTCCTTTTGTTGTTGTTGTTGAGCTAATTCACCAACCTTGACCTTATCTTTCAACTCCTTTTGCTTGATCGCCAAGTCAGATATTGCCTTGGCTTCCTCCTCTTGTTGCTTAGCTAATTCCTTAGCTTGTGCCTTGGCATCAGCTTCTCTTTTTGCATCTTCAAAGAGTTTCCACTGATCTTCCTCAGTCAATATGTGTTTGGTCCCTGCATCATCTATCATATCAAGAGATGTTAATACATGATTATCTTTAGTCTTTTCTGAGTCTGTTTCTATATTATGTATCTCAATTTCATCCTCCATTTCTTTTAAGACCTTTGCTTCATCATGGAGGGCTCCCTTTGGTGATTCTTGACCTAGTTGTTGCATATCAGAAGGCTGAGTAGATACCTCTCTTGCAATAGATGTAGAAGCCCCGACCTCCGCAATTGTTTCACCTTCCTGCACCTCTGGGAGGTCTTGAGGGACCACCTCCTCTTGTGCATTAGAAGGGATAAACTCTAAGGGTTCCTTAGGTTCCATCTTTCTCTTTGTCCTCTTGTATCCTTGGGTGGTACCTGCAACTTTCCTCTTTTTAGATGATTGAGCCTCATTCTGGTTAACCCTCAAACTTACCCAGTGAATACTCCTATCCAGCACCGGTCTTGCAATCTGCTTTATGTCAATTGTCTCCTCAGCATTCCAGTCTACTGGATCAAGATCTTTAGTGCCAATCTTGTTTGCATTATACCCGGGATCCAAAACTACCCCATCATCAGACAAAGTTTATGGAATGTCTTCCTTTATTTCAAACTCAACCATGAGTGGGATAGGTATCCTTTCATAATTATTTTTCCTAAGGTCATATTCATCTTGCAAGTCCTCCCAAAAATCCTCCAACAGATTGAAGTGCTTATCAAAGAGAATGGGAAGCAAAGCTCACAACTTATGCTTAGGGTCATAATGCTTCCTCGTAGTGTACAAGCCCAACTTCAAATAAACTAATTCATCACAAATAGCCTTAGTTGCCACAATGTGTGGATAGCTAAAAACTCCCAGCCTCATTGGAAACTTATGGCAACCAATCTTGTGTTTGGTGCCAAACTTGTAATTAACAACGAAGGCTTGATAAATAAACTCCATTAAAATAATCCTATCATCACAACATCTAGGCAACAAATGGGGATGATGATCAAAACCTTCTAACCTGAAATAGGTGAATGTGGGGTACTGGATAAACCAATGCCCCCACTCATTCACAAAAGTCATTGCCTCCCTGCTAAGCCTATATCCCGCATCACCATTAAGCTTGTTAATAATGACATAAAGAAAGGAATCATTTACCCTTCTATAATTTTGCTCTGATGCCTACAAGGTGAGCTGATTATAATACTCCCACACTTTCTTCTATCCTTGGGCTTCCCCCAATATACCCACTATTTGAAGTCCAGGAAAAATCCCCATTTGGGCAGCTGCATAAACTACATAAGAGGTCATAAAGAAACACTTGGTTTCTCTCACTTTAATCATTTGATTGTGAATGTTGTCTGATACTATCATTGACCAATCAATTTTTTTTCTTCCATCCAAAATGGTTTGGATCAAAGGAAACATACATTCCTTAAACAGTGAAGCATCCCTTTTTCCAAACACCCTAGAAAGGAACATGATTATATTTGCAATCTCTTTACTAAAGTCTACCCTCTTGGGCTGGTCCGGAAGCTTGGTAAGAGACTTCTTCTCCACCCTCATCCAAGTCTTATTCATGTGAGATCTATTCTTCTCCTTATTATCACTGTAAATTTGCAAAGCTTCTGCCTCATTCAATTGCCTAGGATTCACGGGATCAAGTACATTAAACAAAAGTTTGGTCATTTGAGGTGTGAAATCAATAATGGCATTTCCCTTTACATCCACATACTGCCTAGTAGTAAGATTATATGCTCCAACTACTGCAAGAATCAACTCTAGACACTGGACAAATAAGGGGAAGAGTGCAACATGTGTCATCCCTGATTGAACAATCCTTTCCATTCTTCCTGTGACTTGCTCCTTGGTGAATGTCTCCTCACACAATTCTTCATAGTTAAAAGGGCCCAAATTGGTGTCAGTAATATCAGCCCAGTCATAATCAATTTTGCTAGCTGTGAGGGAAAATTCCCTATGCTTGCATCTAAAAGTATATGGAAGTTGTTCCACCTTGATCTTCTTCGGTAACTCCTTTCCATGAAGTTTCACCTGGTTTGCTTCTTTGGGAAGCCTCATCTGATACCCCCGGCATTTCTTGATTCCTGCAGAAATTTTTTGTATTAGATGAACAAAACAATCCAAGTTCGTCAATCATATAATACCCTTCTCTACCCTCCTAAGATAATATTTACTTAGTCAAATTTTGCTTTCATCGGAGGCGGGACCGTAGAATTATTAGGCATAAAAGACATCCTTTATCATATGGTGAGGCCAGGATCAAAATAAGATAGGAACCAAAACAAGATTAGAATCAGGACCGGAATGAGAACCGAACCAAAACTATTTGTTAGTTGCCAAATTCAACTTCCACCCCAGCTCCGGTTCCGATCAAGAATAAGTATAAAGATACATCATAGGCAGGAGCGGAATAGTTTCAGGAAACAAAGGGTACTTCAAAAGGTATAGTCACATGAATTTAATCCCCTGGGTCACATGAGCTTAAAGGAAACCAAGAATAGCATAGTTTAACTCCTTTAACAACTCCTCCATACAAAAGGCAATTTAAACCCTAGAAAAGACCATTTTTGCAAAGGTTTTCGAGCAAAACCCTAGTTTACTTGACACGCCGATTCTAAAAAATTAGGGCATAACGAAAATCCCAAATGGAAAACATAGAGTCAACGCGGGAAGCCAAGAAAAGGGGTTTCAAAATGAAATTCATCACTCAAGCATGGAAACCCCTTAAAAAAATTGAAACACTAGTTAAGAACAAGGGCACAACAAAATGGACCTATCACAAAAGTGACAGTGAGACAAACAACAGAAAAAAAATGACAAACCAAAAACAAACCAGAAACGGAACAGGACAAAAAAGAAAGAACAAAAGAAACAAAACAAGAAAAAGAAAAAAAAAACACAAACAAGTGAAGAAATTCACAGAACAAAAACCCTCATGTGAATACGCCAAAACAAAACACCCGAAAGAACAAACGGGAGACGAAAAAGCAAAGAAACCTACCTCAAAATGCCCCTTGGGACTGACCAGAATGTAGCCAAGATTTGCTTCGCAACTCACCTCCACGATCAAATCAATCCTCTTGAGACTTTCCTGGCATGGTTTACTTAAATGTTTTGAATAATAATGATAATGAGCTAGTTTAAACATGATTAAATCTTTAACAATTGATTTGCGTGTGCGAAGAGGATGCATTTAATGCCATAAATGTGGTAGTTTAGGGATGAATCCAACGACGTGAACAGATAGTTAGGTCAAGTCCACTGAATATCAAAAGGTAAGGCGGACGCAGATCTAGGTCAGAGACAAGATAAAGAAACTTACACAAAGTTCCTTAGTTTCCAACCCCGATCTGGTCCTGACAAAGAGGACAATGACCAAAACAAGACACAAGAGGATGGGAGCAGAGCCAAAACCGAAATGGAACTTTTACAAAATTTGAAGTTTCATTCCGGGTCCGGGTCTGGCCCCAACCAAAAAGAAAAGAACAAAACAAACAAGCACAAGGGAAGCGGGACCAAAGCGAAAACCGAACCTAGTCCAAACAAACAAAAAAAATGAGCAGACAAAGCAAACGAGTGGAGATGGAGTCAGAACAAGGACACAATCTGGAAACTTGAAACTTCCTACTTACGTTCCAATCCTAGTTCCGCTTCCACGTGAGTAAACAAACAAAACACAAGAAAACAACCAACAAACAAGAGATGAACCAACCCAAGAGTTGGTTCAAAAACAACCAACAAACAAAGAAGGAGAAACAAAAAAGAAGACGAAGTCAGAGTTGGAACAGTATCTGAACTAGAAACCTTGAAAGAGTTTCGAGTTTAGCTTTGGTTCCAGACCCGCCTCCAATAGAGCAAAAGAGAGAGACTTAGGAGAAAAACAAACAACTCCTAAGACCCAACCAAACAACCAAAGGTGAACAAAACAAAGAAAATGGGGACCCATTTTGTTCCAAAAATTAAAAAAAATGGGGTGGTTATGCAAGGCATAACGAGAATGTTAATGAGGTAATGTGTAGCCCACCCCCTTTTCATGGCAATCTTAATCAACTATTAATATTGATCCATCATCTAGTGAAGAGTTTTGTTCATTTTTTGATCCATTGCATGAAGAGAGTGAATTCATAGATGCTTTCATGAAAATTGGTAATGAATCAATCCCCTCCAATGAATTTGTAAGTGATAATGGCCTTTCTAATTTTAATTTTGAAAGAGGGAAAATCATGTTTCTAGACGAGATTGTAGATGATGAGACAACATATATATCTTATTATGAGAGCCTAGGATTTTAGCATGAAGTGGAAAATGGTCTAATGTATGTGTGTATTAGTAAAATACCTTATGATAATCACTTAGAACATACTTATATCAAACAAGAAAGTGAACTCGAAGGAAAAGTAAATGTTGATAAAGATTCATATATTGATGAAAATGAAATTATCCCTTTATTGCACCTAGACATCCATGATGAAATTGAATTTAATGACACACAAAGAGGATCACCTGTGATAATTCTAACCTTGATAATGAGATCTCAATTTTTATTCTCATGTTTATTGTGATGATATGGGAGAGCTTGATATAAATAGTACTTTAACTCATAAGGTAGAAGACCTCCTTTATTCAATGAGACTGATAAGATGCTTGACATCTGAGCTAAGTGATGCTAATTCATGAATACTCTAATAACCTATCAAATATTTTGTTATTTGATTCATGTAGGGTTCACCCTTTTAATTTGCATCCTAAAGTAAGTTGTCCCAAGTTCTTGCTAGCTTGGGAGATTACTATGGTAGGTAAAACTTATTTTGAAATTGTTTCTTTGAATATTGAGAAATATAATAAGTCAATTGATATTTTGTACATTTATTATGCTTCAAAAGACATGATTGAAGTAGTAAACATTCATAATGAGGTTAAACATGTCGATTTCTTACTTAGGGCTAGTGTTGATGGTAACAAGGAGAAAGTAAATAGCATTTTTAAGCCTTGTTATGATATTAAGGATCATAATACATCACTAATGAAGGTCGTTTCTCTTGACATACATGTACTTGGGAAAAATGGAATGGTTTACCATGAGCTAAGACCTTGAGAGGGTGAAATCACCTTGCACGAACCTTTTCTTCAAGCTAGAAATTTGTTGAATCAGGTGGCATATTTTCAATATCCTTTGTATTTTGATTATTTTCAATTTGAATACAATGTTAGGGAAAGTAAAACATGTGTATGGATTAAGAATGATCATGGAGAAAACCCTCAACTTTTCATTTTCCAACATTTGTACTTCAAAAATGATCTTATCTCGCCTAATCCTTACTTTTTTGAGTACAAAGATAAACAAACTAGGCTTAGGAAATTACCCAATAAGCTATTACTCCTACACATACTAAAAAATCAATCAAGAGGGAGTCAATATACTCACTATCTTGAGATTTTAAGTGTCGTCTTGAAATGTTTTATGGCTAGTTAGGGATTAGTTAGGTGTGTGTTAGCTTTTCTTTATTTTTCTTTCATGCTTTCTCCATTCGTGTGATTATTTTTCTTCAGTGTTTGTCTATGTTTTATGGTCCTAGAATGTCTATTTTCAAACCTTCATTTAGTCCCCTTCTTCTTGTAGATTATTTTCAACTTTTTTGTTTGTTTTGTTTCACCTTTTCCTTCTTCCTATTTTTTTGTGTTCTCTCTTTGAAATGTGAAAATTGGATTTTGTATGCAAGTTATATTGAAGGTGATTACATTAGGAATTTATTGTTTGTAGTTTCAAAATACATGATTATTCAATTTCTTGAGAAAATTTGATTTACCTTCATCTGTTTTAGACTTGAGGATGTTGACATGTATTAGGACTTGGTGCATTATATAGTTTCTTGGTGTGTTGTTGATAATCTAGCACATTTCTCACATTATAATAAATCCATAAGTTTACACTAGGTGTAGTAGGTTTACTCCAAGTGAAACATCCAAAGTCATATTTCTTCCATGATGTCCACTATGGTTTCCAACCCAATATTCAAGCTTCAATGCTTGAGAATTGAGAGATTTGAAAAAAACACTTTAAAGAAAATCAATATCTAAATAAAGAGACAAAAAGAAATATCTTAACGTCTTTGATTTTCTTTGGGTGGTTTGAGTAACTCTATCGGGGTTATAGACATTTATTTTCAAATAGAGCTATGCTTAGAGAGAACTAGAGGTAAATTTTTCAAGGATATAAACACCTAACTAGTAGTATATCTATGCCCAATACATCACCGCAGGTTAAAAATATAACTTTACCCGCAAATCTTGGATAAGTTCTACTTCATTTTTACATTAACAACACTATATGGAAGGGAATAAAACATTTACACACACTAACATAATTCAAATTCAACTTAGTTTTTTGTAAGCCCCCTATCTTTATTATGTATGTATGTCTCATATTGTCTTAAATGAATGTAAACCAAATATTTTGGGTATTTGGATGGTTGCATGTTTTAAATTTCTTAAAAAAATTCACTATTTGAGCCGCTATTTTTATGCCCTACATACACACCTTGCCATTTTTGCTAGACAAAGTTGGGCACCCCTTCTATTAACCATCGTTCCTTCTTTCTTTCTTGTTTTTTGGTTCCCAATTGTGGTTAGCGTTTCCTTCTTTTTTCTCTTCTTAGTTGGTTCTATGTATTTTTTTTAAAAAATTGTCATGTTACTAAGTTTCAAGTTCTTAACAAACCCCAACACCCATCTTGATTTTGAAGTTAGCAATGTTTTGGTTCCCTTAGTCATTCTGAGATTTTAAGTAATATCATAGCCCTTTAATTATTTGTGTTCTTCAGTTGTCATTTTAGATATTCAATTTTGAATTATTATGTTTTAGTTTTAATCCTTATCTTTTATGGTCTTTTAGGTCGCAGAGTGTCTTTATATTGGTTTTTCAATAAAACACAAAATGTTTTAACATTCCCCTAAATTTTGTCTTTTGGAAGGCTAAAAAATAATAAACCTTAGAGTTTTGGGTTGAGCGTTTGGCCCTGACCGAAACTTGGAACCTAGGTTCCAGGTCTCGAGTTTTGTCTGCCACTGACAACCCGACAAGTAAGAAAAAATTCCTTAGGTTCCTTGTGGGATCGAGCCCTAAATGAAACCTGGACCTAGGTTCCAAGTCTCGAGTTCCACCCACCACACATGACTGGATGAACCAAAAGAATTAAAAAAATTAAAAATTAAAAACTTAAGAAATTAAAAAAAACAAAAAATTAATAAATTAGGAAATAATTTTTTGGTTGAAAACCAAACCATGTTTTGGAATTGTAACCTAGGTTCCAAGTCTCGAGTTTTGTTTGGTTCTTACAACCCATAAAAAAAAGGGTTCATTACGAGAGTCAAATCCCAACCAGAACCTAGGACCTAGGTTGTAGGATCCACTTGACTCCCAAAACCCACCATTAGATTAAAAAATGAGCTTTTGAGTTCTTGTCAGGATATGATTCCTAATTATAACCTAAAACATAAGTTACAAGTCCTTAATTGGACTTGAACCACGAGATTCACAATGAAAAAATAAGACCAAAATTGAGAGCATCAGAAGAACTGAAAACCTTGTTACTAAAAGATCCTAGGTCGATTAAAACCCCCACATGAGAACTCAATGGTCCTAGGTTCCTCAAAAGACATGTAACCCAATAGAGAAGAATTTATAACATGCCTCACTTATGAAAAAAAAATTTAACATGCAATCAATATCCCTATTTTAAAGGATGCAAAAGTCTTCCTTCAAGCCGAACAATCTAGTAGCTATAGATTATAGTAGTGACTGTCGAGAAAATGATTTGGGTTTCATTTTCAAATGTTTTCCTAGGATTTCATAGTATTATTCCATACCTCTCCCCATTTTCTCACTGAACCTTTTAACAAAATATGGTTGCTTTCTATTGTGTGACAACACAAAAATAGGAAAATGCCTATGCTCTATCACATAACCCATAAGATCCACAGATTTTAAGATGCAAAAGGAGAAAAAGCACTAAACAAGAAATGATGGAAGGACCACAAGCGCGAGGATCAGGCATGAACCGACACTATGGAACTTTTTTCCTAAGCTTTTTTGCCTTCTAACTCCCATGCCTCATTAACTAGAAAGTATCATATCTAAGAATGAACTTGGGATATTAACATCCTAGATTTTGTTTCCTTTCTAACCTCTGCACTCAAAAAACTTATAGATATTAAAATTTCAGAAACAAAAGCTTAAAATGATGTTGAATGCAATTAATATGGTTGATATCTTTGAGTTGAACATATTTTTTTATATTGAATCAAAGAAGATTACAAAGAATGAGAGCTACCAATAGGTAGCTTAAGGATACAAAACTATACAAATCATAAGAACAACACAACCATAGGAAGGCTAGAAAAAAACATTCATCTCATAAAATGTACAATTTTACTTTGACAAAACTTGTTATCAGATTGAAATTTTAATGATCTTTAATTTGTTGAAGTTGAACCATGCTCTTTGAATTCTTCTTGCATAAGACTTGGAGTTGCAAAAACAAAAAATCCACCTGTAGAAAGATGTCAAAGTAAAGCCTTAAAGTTTCATTTTCTTGATCAAAGTTATTATAAAATACTACTAAACATCTATTTTTCCAAATGTGTTTTACTATAACTTGTCTAATGGAATCAACAATAATATTGTCATGCATACCAAAACCAAGGATAGCTTACTTCCAAGTAAAGTCATGATAGAAAATAGCAAGATTTTTTTTTTAAATAGTTGTCCATTGTTCCTCAACATAACTGCAGTCCCAAATATATGGTTGATATTTTCAATGGATAAGTAGTAAGGGAAATTTCCTGGTTGAGCCATTGATGAAAGGTACTCCCCTTACAATTTGAAACTCATAACAACAACAAAGAATTGCACGAAAAATATGCAAGAAGAAAGCAATATTTTCTATTATCACTGAAATGAAAATGAAATTACAACATTACAATTGTCATCACATGGGCACTTTGATTACATAAATATGCAAATCTACAAATTGGAGCCAAAATCCATGTTTCTCTACCCTCCCTCTGTAACCCCCATTCACATCCTTTATTTTGAAGGTGTAACCTGTTGGAAATACAAGGGAAAACAACTAAGAGGGGGGGTGAATTAGTTGTCACAGAAATTCAAAACTTATTCAACTTATTAACCTTATTTATCTGATTTGATTATTAACCATGAAAACATAAATCATCAACACATCAATAACACACATAACACCAAGATTTTTTATGTGGAAACCCTATTAGGGGAAAAACCACAGTGGAGGTCAGTCCACAAGATTATATCCTGTTAAAAGTATAATGAAAATGAAATATGGGGAATACACATGCATTCAAGAACACTGCCTAGAGCTCACTGCTCAATTACAAAGGAAGACACACTATCTTACAAAGAGATTCAGATTAAAGCCATCCAGATTTTGAACTGAAAAAATAGCATCTGCTAATGCCTGATTACAGTTCCAATTAAGCACATGAACACTTCTTCACTCTTCTTCACACTTCTTCACAATTCTTCACACTCTTCTCTACCTTCAAATTATTTAGAACATTATTTGCGCACACACACAAAGGCACACCTTCACACTTAAATTCAAATGAACAATTGCTCTTATATATCTGCAACATGAAATTTCATCGCTACAAGTTGGCCACAAAGAAATAATAAAATGAATATAAATTGTCGGTCCAAAACATTAAAGATTATCAATACAAATCAACCAAGCTCGGCCACAACTTAGTGAGGACCCAAATCAACATATCTAGCATGAAGACACTTCAATTAATTTCTCCTTGAAGATCCACAACATGCTACAAACACTATGTCGGCCAAGAACAAGAAAAACATGAACACGCAAGAGAAAATATCAACCACAATCACAATGATCAATGCAGACATGCAATAACTTGATAGAGAATGATCTAGAAACATCCACAAGCATCATGAATCACAAGAGAAGCATCTACAGCAACTGAACTAACTAAAATAGCATCATCTTCAATCAAGAACACCAACTAAAGAAATAGAAAAACTATCTGAAAGGAAATCTTCATAACTCGATCAAATCTTCATGCAGATCTTTGAAACTCGACGTGGATAAACTAGATACACTCAGTAAAAAAATTTTAGTCCAAAAAATCTGATCAACAATGTACATAATAACCACCATACTGAACTTCACTTCACCACTGACAACCTAGAACTCATTTATTACAATTTTCTCAATATCCTTGACATATACAGCTTCAAATACATTTATGCTAATAGTGTTGACATCAATGACAACCACATATCATCGACACAACCACAACATCCAAAAATATCCCCCTTTGGCATTGATGGCAACACATGATGTGAAAAACACCATCAATGCAACTAACTCCTGCTTAGGTTTTGACTCATCTTCTCCTCAACACTTTCACATAATCTTTCTCCCCATAAGGCTCTTCTCCTCAGATAATCACCAGTTTTTCACATGAATCTTCCCCCCCTTTAACATCATGACAAAGTTCTCTAAGCTTTGGACCACATATCTGAATTTTTGAACATCTGACTACTCCCCCTAAGTAGCAGCCACCACAACATCAATTTGAGACAAGATATGACTGTGAAATGCATAGACTGGTGCAATGCAATGCATCCTTAGTTCTGATTAGGAGGGGTAATCACCCCTAACTTCCCTCTGAGATACTCAAAATTATCCTTAGGCAACGGCTTGGTAAATATGTTTGCAATCTCTCCTTAGTAAGCACATACTCCAATCTGACTTCCTTTTCACTTACCTTCTCCCTCAAAAAGTGAAACTTGATAGATATATGCTTTGTTTTTTAATGCAGCACCAGATTATTGGAAATGTTAATAGCACTTGAGTTATCACAAAATATAGCAATAGGCTCATCATATATAATTATGATATCCTTCAACATTTGTTTCATCCACAAGAGAGTATAATTATTAGCAGCAACAATGTATTTGGCCTCTGTAGTAGATAAGGAAATGGCATTTTGCTTCTTGCTTAACCATGAAATTAGCTTCTTACCCAAGAAAAATGCTCCACCACTAGTACTTTTTTATCATTCACATCTCCTGCCCAGTTAGCATCAGTAAAGGCACTCAAAGTAAGATCATCATCTTTAGGATACCATAGGCCAAGATCAACAGTTCCCTTCAAGTATCTAAAAACTCTCTTCACAATAGTCACATGAGATTCTTTTGGATTAGCTTGAAATCTTGCAACAATACATACAACATTCATGATATCAGGCCTAGTTTGAGTTAAGTACAGAAATCCACCAATCATTTATTTGTATCTTGTCTAATTTTCTTTTGGAGAATTATCTTTTGTTGTCAACTTGCATCTGGTCACCATGGGTGTACCAACTAGCTTTGAATCTTCCATACCAAACTTCTTCAGCAATTCCTTCACATACTTGGATTGAGATATAAAAATACATTTATCTAACAAAGTAATTTGTATTCCCAAAAAGAATTTCATCTCACCAATAATAGACATCTCAAATTCATTTTGCATCTCATTAGAAAACTTCATGCACAAAGCATCATCTCCTCCAAAAATAATATCATCAACAAAGACTTCAACAATCAAATCTTTATCATTATTCTTGAAATACATATTACATTATCAGCAATACCTTTGTTAAATCCAAGCTTCAAAAATACATCCAATTCTGTATACCATGCTCTAGGGGCTTGCTTGAGTCCACATACTGCTTCTTCAACCGACACACCATATCTTCTTTTTTATCGAATCCATCAGGTTGCTCAACATACACTTCTTCTTCCAATTCACCATTTAGAAAAGTTGATTTTACATCCATCTGATAAACTTTGTAGTTCTTGTGAGCAGCATAGGCAAGAAATAATCTTACAACTTCAATTCTAACAATAGGGGAAAATGTCTCTTCAAAATCAATTCCTTCCATTTGTGAATATCCTTTACATACCAGTCTTGCTTTGTTTCTAACCACTTCACCTTGCTGATTCAATTTGTTTCTAAAGACCCATTTGGTTCCAATGACATTCTTATCCTTAGGTCTAGGAACAAGAATCCATGTATCATTCTTTTCAATATGTTTTATCTCTTCTTTCATTGCTTCAATCCAATGCTCATCTTTACATGCTTCATTCACACTAGTAGGCTCAATCTTTGAAATCAAGCAATAATCTTATGCAATCTTTCTCCTAGTCTGGACACCTTTGTTCTTATCACCAATAATCTTATCTTTGAATGATTCAATCTTACATACCTCAGAGTCTTCTTAGGATTTTATTCAACTTCAAGCTCTTATGATCTTTCTTCTTCTCTTTCACCAGTTTCTCCTTCTTCATTTTCTTAATTTACCGGATTGATTTGCACTTGATTTGTAGTCTGAACTTGCTTTCCTTTGTTTGCACTATCATCAGAGTCATATCCACAAGTTCTAGATAGTGTACCAAAGTCTTCATCAACCTTAACATTTGCACTTTCAACCATTTTCTTCAATATTTTATTGTAACACGGTAGGCCTTACTTTTAGTAGCATAACCCACAAAGATACCTTCATCACTCCTAGCATCAAAATTTCCTATGTCTTCATCTCTCTTAATATAACATCTGCTTCTAAATATCTTGAAGTATTTAATAGTAGGCTTTTGATCAATCCATAGCTCAAAAGGGGTCTTACCAGTATCACCTTTGATTTGTACCCGGTTGAGTGTGTACACAGCAATACTCATGACTTCTCTCCAATAGATATGAGGAACATTCCCTTCCAACCTCGTAGTTCTAGCAGCATCTTCAATTGTTTTGCTCTTCCTTTCCACAACTCCATTTTGTTGAGGGGTCTGTGGTGCAGATAATTGTCTTTTTATTCCATGTTCTTCACAAAAATTATTAAATTCACCGAAAGTGAATTCACCACCTCTATATGATCTCAAACATTCAATCTTCAAACTTGTCTCTGTCTCAACCATAACTTTTAAGATCTTGAACTTTTCTAGTGCTTCATATTTCTCCCTTAAGAAAGTAACCCATACCATTCTAGAATAATCATCGATGAGTAACATGAAATACCTATAACCTTGTAAACTTCTAACCTTAGAGGGACCACACAGATCAATATGCACAAGCTCTAACAATTCATTTGAACAATGATTTTTACTCTGAAATGAAATCCTAGTTTGCTTTCCCAATTGAAATTCCTTGCATATTGCATTGGTAGTTTTCATCAACTTAGGTAGATATCTCACATCCTTAGTGGAACTTATCTTATAAATATTATCAAAGTTAACATGACACAACCTCCTATGCCATAACCAACTTTCATCAACTTGAGCAATCAAACAACTTTTACTAGCAGCACTCAAATGAAAGATATTACCTTTTATTTTTGTACCTGATGCAATTTCATTTCCATAACTCAATATTCTGCACTTTCCATCCTTGAATTGAAGATTGTATCCCTTATCAACCATTTCACCAACACTCAAAAGATCGTGCTTCAAGCCTTCCACATACAGAACACCATCAGTATTATGCTTACCATCAAGAGAAATGCAACCTCTTCTACGGATCACACCAGTTGTATTATCACCAAATCTCACAACACCACCATCATACTTTTCCAAGCTTACAAACTTAATTTTTTCTCATGTCATATGATGCGAACATCCACTGTCAATTACCCATTCATCTTTTTCTTCAAATCGAGCAGCCAAGGCTTTCTCCACATTTGTACAACCAACAGATTCAGTAGATATAGGATTATTTTCCTTGATAGCAATAAATACCCATTCATCATCACTTCTATTTCCTTTATCAGATTCATCATATGTCACACCTTCATTAGTAGCATAGTAACACTTCTTCTGAAATCTAGGCTTGTTATGTCTTGGTTTAGCAGCTCTTTCTGGACACCTTGATGCAAAATGACCTATCTTATTGCAAAAAAAGCATTTAAGAGGTAATTTTACTTCATACTTACCTTTTCCTCTCGGTACTCTTTTGATAATAAGTGCTTCCAACTCTTCTAACTCTCTTTCTTCTTCTTCAATCTGTCTGATTTCATCCTCATACTTGAATGTCTTTCTAGATGAACTCTCACCAAATCATATCTCTGTCTATCTCTTCTGGAAGTAGTATCCTTAAATGCAGATTCAACCTTAGGAAGGGCATCACCAAATTCACTCAACTCAAAAGCAGTCATCTTACCAACCAATGTATCTTTGGTTATGTTTGTTACAGTTTGGAGCTCTTTAATAGCACTAGCTTTGACTTTTTAAGAATCGGGTAGGGATCTAAGCACTTTAGCAACAATCTCATATTCATCTATCTTTCCACCAGCACATCTAATACCACACACAAGTTCATTCACTCTTTGCATGAAAGTATTAATGTTCTCATCATCACTCATTCTCAATGTTTCATATTTCCCTTTCAAACTCTACAACTTAGCATCTTCACATTAGCATCACCTTCATACAAGGTTTCCAACTTTTTACAGATCTCATAAGTAGTCTTCAGATCCATAACATGTCATCTCAAAATCAGTCAAAGCACTCAACAAAGCTTCCTTAGCCTGGATATTATACTCAACATCTCTAATCTCAGCAGTAGTAGGACCATTCTATGGAATAATATACATATTACTTGTAATTCTCTAGTAGGGTTCGCCAATGCATCTCAGATGGCACTTCATTCGAGTCTTCCACAAAGAATAATTTGTTCCATCAAATCTCAGGCTATCCTTCTTGTAACTTTCCATCCCAGATCACCTTAAGTTGTTAAACTTCTTCCAAGGAACCTACTCTAATACCAATTGTTGGCAATACAAGGGTAGACAACTGAGAGGGGGGGTGAATCAGTTGTCACATAAATTCAAAAACTTATTCAACTTATTAACCTTATTCTATAATTTGATTATTAACCATGAAAACATAAATCAACACATCAATAACACACATAACACCAAGATTTTTTACATGGAAACCCTGTTAGGGGAAAAACCACAGTGGAGGTCAGTCCACAAGATTATACCCTATTAAAAGTATAAGGAAAATGAAATATGGGGAATGCACATGCATTCAGGAACACTTCCTAGAGCTCACTACTCAATTACAAAGGAAGAAACATTGTCTTACAAAGAGATTCAGATTAAATCCATCCAGATTTTGAACTGAAAAAATAGCATCAAATGCCTGATTACAGTTCCAATTAAACACATGAACACTTCTTCACTCTTCTTCACACTTCACAATTATTCACACTCTGCTCTGCCTTTGAATGATTTAGAACATTATTCATGCACACACATAGAGGCACACCTTTCACACTTAAATTCAAATGAACAATTGCTCTTATATATCCGCAACATGAAATTTCATCGCTGCAAGTCAGCCACAAAGAAATAATAAAATGAATATAAACTGTCAGCCCAAAACATTAAAGATTATCAATGTGAATCAACCAAGGTTAGCCACAACTTAGTGAGGACCCAAATCAACATCTCCAGCATAAAGACACTTCAATTAATTTCTCCTTGAAGATCCACAACAGACTAAAAACACTATGTCAGCTAGGAACAAGAAAAACATGAACATGCAAGAGAAAATCGCCAACCACAATCACAACGATCAATGTGGATGTGCAACAAAGACAAAGCATGATCTAGAAACATACAAAAGCATTAAAAATCATAAGAGAAGCATCCACAACAACTGAACTAACTGAAATAGCATCATCTTCAATCAGGAACACCAACTGAAGAAACAAAAAAACTGTCTGAATGGAAATCTTCATAACTTGATCAAATTTTCATGTGGATCCTTGAAACTCGACATGGATAAACTAGATACACTCAACAACAAACCCTTTAGTCCACAACCTCTTATCAACAACGTATAGAAATAACCACCATACTAAACTTCACTTCACCTTAGAACTCATTTATTAAAATTTTCTTAATATCCTCGACATATACAACTTCAAATACATTTATGCTAATAGTGTTGACATCAATGAAAACCGCATATCATCGAAACAACCACAACATCCAACATAACCACCCTATAATATTCTAGAAAGTTTAACTTCCTCAAGAAGATATTTTGAAATTTTATCAATTTTGGTAGTACAACTTCGTGGGGTCATAACTTTTGATCTGACCATTGTATTTTCAATTATAATACCTTTTTGAAAATCTCTCAAGAAGGTGAAGCCCTAAAAATTAGTATTGTTAGGTAGATTACTTTCCTTTTCTGCCAATTTTTGGGCCCATTCGGAGCCTCTAAGTGCCTCAAAATTCACTTTGAAGATTTTAACAAGATTTTCAAAAATTGAAATATCTCTCAAATGACATGATAGAGGTGATTTCTTGGACTACTCCCATACACAATTTGGAATGGTTATTTACCAGTGCTCATGTTGACAAAATTGTTGTAAGAAAATTCTACCTGTGGTAAAATTAAATCCTATCCCTTGGGTTTGTCTCCTACTAAGCATCTCAACAAGTTACCCAAGCTCCTATTCACCACCTCTGTTTGTCCATATTTTTGTGGATGGTATGCAGAACTAATCTTCAAATCAGTCTTCATGATCTTCTTCCACAATGTCCACCAGAAATACCCAACAAACTTGGTATCTCGATCTAAAACTATGCTCTTGGGTAGACCATGTAGTCTCACCACCTCTTTGAAAAATAATTTTGCAACATGAACAACATCACTAGTCTTATGACACAAAACTAACTATGCCATCTTTGAAAATCTATCCACCACCACAAATATGGAATCATGCCCTCTCTGTGTCCTTGGAAAAACAATAACAAAATCCACACTAATATCCTCCCATGGCCTCTCAGGTACAGGTAATGGCTAATACAATCCAGTATTCTAACTTGTTCCTTTCACCAACTAACATAATCTATAACTTTGCACAAACTTCTTCACATCCTACTGCAACTGTGGCAAATAGTATCAGTCAGCAACAATAGCAATGTTCTTATTGTGACCAAAGTGTCCAGGTAATCCTCCACTGTGTTTCTCCTTGATCAAGTTCTCTGTCATGGAACTCCTTGGAATGCACAATTGATTCCCTCAAAACAACATATCATCTTCGATTGTAAAATCCAACCATCTCATCCTATCCAAAGTGATAGGATCCTTGCAAGCTCTCCAAACCTCTACAAAATTAGGATCCTCAGGATACAAGTTCTTGAGTTCATTGAACCCAACAACTTCAATCTGCATTTATATTAACAAATTTTGCCTCCATAAGACATCTACAACTCTATTAGATCTTCCACTCCTATGCTTCAAAACAAATGTATAACTTTGCAAAAATTCAAACCATTTCAAATGTATTTGATTCAACTTCCCTTGACTATTCAAATATTGTAAAGCTTGATGATTAGTAAATAAAATAAACTCTTTTGGAAACAAATAGTGTCTCCATTTCTTCAAAGTTTGAACTATAGCATAAAACTCTTGATCATAAACATAATACTTCTTCTTTGCATCATTCAACTTTTCATTAAAATAGGCAATGGGTTTACCTTCTTGACTCAAAACAACTCCAATGGCATTGCCACTAGAATCACAATCTACCTGAAATACCTTGTTAAAATCTAAAAGCGCCAAAACAAGTTGTTTTGTAACTTTCTTCTACAACATATCAAAACTTGTTGTTTCTCTTGTAGTCCACTTAAACTCTTTTTTATCCCCTCTCATTGTTTCAGTTAGAGGTGCACAAATTCTACTGAAACCTTTGATAAACTTTCTATAAAAACTTGCCAAACCATGAAAATATTTCACCTCTATAGCACTCCTTGGTGTAGGCCATTTAATAATAGTTTTCACCTTGTCTGGATCCATCTTAAGACCATTTTTTGAGATAACAAATCCCAGGTACACCAGCACTCTCTTCACAAAATTTCACTTCTTCAAATTGATCAACAACTTATCCTCTCTCAGCTTCTCAAAAAAAAATCTAATATGCATCAAATGCTCCTCCAATTTCTTGCTAAAAATTAAAATTTCATCCAAATAAACAATGAAAAACTTACCCAAAAATTCTATAAACATGGTGTTCATGATCCGCATGAATGTAGGTGCATTGGTTAGCCCAAAAGGCATGATTAACCACTCGTACAAGCCCTCTTTGGTTTTGAAAGTTGTCTTCCATTCATCTCCTTCTCTAATCTGGATTTGGTGATAATCACTCTTCAAATCTATCTTTGTGAAGTACTCAACTCCACTCAAACAATCCATGATGTCATCCATCCTCAGCAAGGGAAATCTATACTTGATGGTGATCTTGTTGATGGCTCTAGAATCTATACGCACCACCATTCCCCATCCTTCTTTGGTGCTAGTACTGCAGGTACCGCACATGGACTCAAACTCTATGATCAATCCCTTTCACAATAAATCTTGCACTTGTTTATTCAACTCTTCACTCTCTACTTGAGTCATACGATCAGCTGCCTTATTCAAAAAACTAGCTTAAGGAATCAAGTCCATCTAGTGGCTAATCTTCCTTAATAGAGGCAAACCTATAGGTACATTATCAGAAACAATATCTTAAAACTCATTCAACAAATTTGAAACTTCTACAAGTACCTCATTAGTATCTTCTTTCTCAACTCAAGGGATCAAAGCGAAACACATATGCTCATGTCTCATACCTTCTAGGAACTTTCTTCCATCAAAAAAAAAATCCTTGCAATACTACATACCTTTTCTTTTGTCTCCTTTAGGGGTTTCAACTTATCACAAACACCATCCTTTGTCAAGGAATAGGTGTTAGCATGTCCATCATGCACTGCTTATGGATCAAACTTCCACGGTCTACGTAACAACATGTGACAAACATCCGTAGGTATAATATCACACAAAAATTCATCATGATACTAACCAATATTGAACTTTACCAAACATTGCCCATTGACCAATACCCTAGGGTCCTTCTGCAACCATGCAATTCAGTATGGTTTTGGATGTCTTCTCCTCTCCAACTGCGATTTAGTAACCATTTCCTCTTAAACAAGATTATCAGTGCTACCTCCATCAATGATAACATTACAAACTTTACCTTCACACTTACATCAAGTGTGGAATAGGTTCTTTCTTTGATTTGGTTCCTTCTCCTCATTCAACAAGGCTCTTCTAACAACAAGGGCCTCTCCTCTTTCAATGTCTTCAAAATGTGAAGACTGAGCATCTTCATCCACATGGAAAACTAGGGCATTACTTTTAGGTCTTCTATATGCCCTCCCTTGATGTTGAGGACACTCGTAGGCTCGATGTCCTTCATATTGAAGACAGGTTCCACATAAATCTCCTCTTCTTGATCCTCATCCAGATCTTCCTCTTCCTCTTTGGTCTCCATTATTTTGATCTTGAGGATGGTAAGTATTATCTCCTTTCTAGTTTTGACTACTACCACATCCTTCAGTCTTCTTTTGACCTTCACTTCGGCCTCCATATGATCATCCAGTAGTCTTTCCACCATGACCTCCACCCCTTTGCTTTCTCTCAAACCTTCTTTTCAGCTTCTCTTCCACCTTTACGGAAAACTGATATGCATCTTCAATTGTGGTCATTCTCACCAAACTCAAATCCTCTTGGATGCTTCATTTCAACCCATTAATATAATGGGAAACCTTCTCCTTTTCAACCTCAAAGTGGCCTACTCTAATCAAGACCTTGTAGAATTCTTTTGTGTATTCTTTGATGTATCTCCCTGCTTGCTTCAATCCTTGCATCTTCTTCAGCAAATCTAATTCATAACTACAAGAATGAATTACCTCTTTAGTCTCTCCACCATCTAATCCAACCTAATTATCTTCTCTTTACCTCTTTGGTTTCTCTCCAACTGGACTTCTTTGCCACATATGCTAGCTTGGCCTTTGCAAATTTTCCCCTCTCTGAATCTTCTATTTCCTCATACTCAAAATATTCTTCCATATCATTGACCCAATCGATCAACTCCTTTGGATTCAAATTTCCATAAAAATTAGAAACTTCTATCTTCAACCTCTTTCCAATCTTGGAAATGGCCATAATTAGTCTAACTTCTCCAAGATCCATTACATCTTGTGCTTCTTCTTCAAATGGCTCTTCATTTTTAGCCGCATCCTTACTTTCATCTCTTCTTCTTAGATTAGCTCCTCCACGCAACTCCTCTTGTAGTGCTTGACCTTGTCTCCAGAGGGCTCCAAAACCCCCTTCTATTACCCCAACATTTCTCCCACCATGGTTTCTTTGTGGAGACATCTTTTCTCATAGACCCACAACCACAAGTTTTGGTGCAAATTGTCTCACGTTCGGTGATTGGTCTACACACTTAGGAACTCCTGCTTTGATACCACTTGATGAAGGGTACTCCCCTTACAATTTGAAACTCATAACAACAACAAATAATTATGCAAAAAATATGCAAGAAGGAAGCAAATATTTCCTATTCACTGAAATAAAAATGAAATTACAACTTTACAATTACCATCACATGGCTGCTCTAATTACATAAATCTGCAAATCTGCAAATTGGAGCCACAATCCACATTGTTCTACCCTCCATCTATAACCCCCATTCACATCCTTTATTTGGAAAGTGTAACTTCCTCAAGAAGATATTATCAAATTTTATTAATTTTGGTAGTACAACTTCATAGGGTCATAACTTTTGATCTAGCCATCATATTTTCAATTATAATACCTTTTCGGAAAGCTCTTGAAAAGGCGAAGCCTTGAAAAGTAGTAACGATAGGTAGACTACTTTCATTTTCTGCCAATTTACAGGCCCATATGTGTTGAAATAATGGATGCACAATGTCCCTATGAAGTTGGAGCCTTCAAGAGGACCTTGGCCAAGAAGAAATTCACCCACACATAAAGTGTTGCAACTTGAGCATGCAAATTGAGATTATCTGATTGATCTATAATATAATTACAAATGTACAAGACCCTTATATAGGCAAGGTTGATATTGAATGCATTAAGATGTTGCCATGTGTCTTGAACAAACATCATGTGACAACATGTAAACCCTAACTAACTACCTAGGGAATGATAAACTTATTGAGATAAGTTTTAGATGATATTCTAGAAGGAATCTTATATCCTAAATACATGGAAAGGGTAATTACCCCATTATTAATGATTTAATAATAATGCAACCTAGGAATTAATTAAATAAATAAAAGACCTAAGTTAATCTTATGCTAGTGTAATTATTATTTAATTACACCAACACCCCCCATAAGTGCAACTTAGGGAGGAAAATAAAAGTGCAATGATGATAATGGGTCCTAGATAAATGATGGCCATTTTAGGCACCCATTTACAAATGAGAATGAAATGCAACTAATCTCCCACAAATGGAGCAAAGGGGAAAACCCAGTGGGAAGAAAACCCCTCTCCAAAAAGGAGACAAAATGTAGATAAGTGAGGAAGGATGGAGGACTCCATGATACCTCCCCAAGAACACCATCTATCACATGGATACAATACAATCAATAGACCCCCCATATAGAGGAAATAGAGAGACTATATAGCCCCCCCATGATGTAAGATCACCTGCAAAAATGGTAAGTCCCTATAGACAAAACATGATCCAATGTTGAAAAACAACTTGTCTCCCTTTTGGAAGAAACAAAACCAAGTGCAAATGCAAGGAAGCTTCCCATTTCAGATAGGAATTGAAGGTAGGATGAAAGTGGATGATGATGTCTCTGAAAACTGCTCATATGTCTCCTTGCCTGATGAAGATGAAGATGCCACAATCAAATTAGGTACATAACCAATCAATGAAAAAGGTGACAAACCTGGACAATATAGAAACTGATGTTGAACAAGGATCCAAAGACTGCAATACAATGATCATTCCATTGAAGGAATAGATGGAGACTAGATTTCCCCCCTAAATAAAGTGTCCTCAAAACCACTGAGAGAAGTCTGACGAAACAAAGGTGTCCAAACCACACGTCTTCCACTAGGAAGAAATAAATCTAATGGTAGATACTAAAAAAACTCCATAATGAAATAAGAGGGAGGAAGTCTCATATAGGAAATATCTGAAGAGAAAACAAGTGCATCTAAGATATTCTTTGGATCCCCAATCAAGGTCCAGACAAAGGAATGTGGAGACTCAAGAGAACCCTCCGAAGTAGGATCTAAATAGAGGAGAGATAACCCCTCAAGAATGTTATCCAAACATGTAGAAGTAGCCAAGTCGGCAATACCTGAAACAAAGCCATCCTGTGATGTCAATGTTAGAATTGTGAAACAAGCACAAAACCACGAGCCACAAGATCAAACAACAAACAAATACACCTTCCACACAAGAGATCTGCAAACAATATATGCAATATTCTTCAACAAGAAATAGATACAGAAGAGACTTTCAAGAAGATATGAAAGCTCCAGATAATATCTGAGAGATATTTACAATGAAGGTTGAGTGCTTTTAAGAGCAAATCCCTAAATGAGAAAGGGATCAGATCATGACAAGTATCAACATCACATGAGATGAGACATAATGATATAATATTAGCTCAACTAATAAAGCATTAAAACACTCCTAAGTTTAGCTTAAGTGTGTGAGAATAAATTAGACTAATAATAAATTAAAGATTAATTAATTATTAGCTAATGTATGATAACTCTAACACCCCACTTTAAGATGAACTTAGGGAGTAGCTAAAAAACCCTAAAAATAATGCATGATGGGTCCCAAAAAACAAGGCCATGTAAGGCACCCATGTACAAACAGAAGATCTCTATAATTTGGAGAAATAGAGAAAACCTCATGGGAAAAACTCCACTCCAAAAAGAGATGAAAGCCAAGTGAAGGACTGAAGAAGCCTCCAAAAAAGATGATGTTGTACCAAAGGATAGAAACAAAGGATGAACAAAAGAACACCACTGAAGCATGAAGAAGTTGCAAACACTATTGAAGAATGACTGCTAAAAGGCTGAAAATAGGAATACAAGAGTGTCCATAAGGTAAGTACTCCATCTCACCAAAATGCATGGGTAACCAGCTGTTGCATCCGCCTAATACATAGGAATAAATACTATATGCATAGCTCACTCCAACACTAAACCAAAGAAACATTAACACCAACGGTAGAAACCCCCCCATAATGTTAAAAAGGGAGGGACACAATAGGTACACTGAAACTTAATGCCAGAAAGAAGTGCATGAAGAAGAATCAGGAACATTTGTATGTGTTGACATGAAAGTACCCACATATAAAGGGTGTGAAAAAAAATCACACATGCATGAGGTTGTTGTCATGGAAGGAACACTCATTTGATAAAGGTATGATGGCAAACAAAGGAAAAAAACATCAAACCCCCCCATGTCCCTTAATAACATAGTGTGAGTACAATAAGGCACAAAGTGATGTGCATGATCCCATAAAAGATACACCTACTATGGCACTTTATTTCAGTGTGTTTACATAATGAAAAATTCATACAATGAGAGCCCATAATGTCCAAAAAAGGACTACATGTTGAAAATACAATTCTCTCATAAAAGAGGAAGCTGGTAGCACCATGTTGAATTACACGAAAAAACATGCACTTTCAAAAAAAGTAGCACCTAAAAAAGTGTCTGGATGTAGAAGATATGGCCCGTCAAAGTCTCCAAAACAAGAACTAAACAGTTTCAGCACTAAGAAAACAAAATTCTAGAAAAAAATAGAAATAAAATTATAAAACACCTATACCACCACAAAGATCTCAAAATTCTACCCCATTTCAAAATAAAATGCACTGAAAAATCCCACCGTATGGCCGAGATATGGCCTCTAGAATATTGGGTGCAAAACTAAAAATCCCAACGGAGAGGGGCTGAGTGGGGAAAAAGAAAACTCCTCCAAATTTTTCAAAAACATCTCTAGAAATAGAGGCCCGCCAAATATAGTGGTGCTAGTAAAAATCCTCCAATTTCAATGCAGATGGATTATTTTGCAAAAAAAAAAAATATGCATGTTTTTATTTTTAAAGAAAAAAAAATCTAAAAAAACTTACATATTTTATCAAAAAAACATATAAAAATGTATGTTTTTATTTTGAAGTTAAAAACACACCAAAAAACTATTATATTTTTATTTAAAAAAAATATATTAAAAAAATGATTTTTTTTTTAAATTTGTTTTATGGCCATGGGTCGCCGCCCCTGGGTAGTTCCCAAGGGGCCGCCACCCTGCCAGTGGTAGGAGGCGGTACCCCTTGGTACCACCAACGATGGGACCCAAGGGACCGTGCCCTGCCATGGCGGGGGCAGCCATATGGGAGAACAAAAAATAAAACTAATAAAAAAATTTAAGTTCCAAAAACCCAGGAGGTTTTTAAAAATACCTTTTTTTCATTTGATTTTTTTTCTCATAGGAATTTTTTTTTTTTGAAAATTTACTTCGATATGCGTGTTGGGGAAGCTATACAACTTCCCTGGGAAATTTTTTGTGCATCAGACACCAACTTCACCAAATTTAATGATTTGACAAGCAATCTTAAGGTTTTTGGGCCTTCTGAGCGCAATGGTGACGTCCATTTCACGCCAAAGTGCACCAAAAATACAGCTACCCTCTGGATCCAGAAAAAGAGCAGCCACTTCAAAACCTTGTAGATCTGGCATCAAGAATCAAAATCAGGAAAAACAAAAGCCAAATTTGACTTTCTCGACAGCTCTGGATCCAACGGCAAGGTCCTTTTCACACAAAAATGCTTCAAAAAATTCCCACCTCCAAAATTTGCAAAAAAAGCAAAGGGGATTCAGATCTGAAACCTGTAACCCTTGTTAAAGAAAAAACTTCATAAATCGAGAAGGGGTTTGTTGAATCCATGCTTTCATACCATGTTAGAATTGTGAAACAAACACAAAACCATGAGCCACATGATCAAACAAAAAACAAATACACCTTCCACACAAAAGATCTGCAAACAATATATGCAATATTCTTCAACAAGAAATAGCTACATAAGAGACTTTCAAGAAGATATGAAAGCTCCAGATAATATCCAAGAGATATTTACAATGAGGGTTGAGTGCTCATAAGAGCAAATCCCTAAATGAGAAAGGGATTAGATCATGAAAAGTGTTAACATCACATGAGATGAGACATAATTATCTAATATTAGCTCAACTAATAAAGCATTAAAAGACTCCTAAGTTTAGCTTAAGTGTGTGAGAATAATTTAGACTAATAATCAATTAGAGATTAATTAATAATTAGCTAATGTATGATAACTCTAACAGTCAAATGTGGAAAACTGAATGTGTCCTAATGAATGATGAAAGTCTCAATCAATGATTCTGGACAAGGAATCACCGAATGTGAAGGGATATCAATAGTTTGTGATGGAGAAGAAGCGCTTGAAAAACCCTTGACATCCTCATCTGAAGACTCAAGCCATTCCAAATTTGTAATCTCCTTAATAGCAATATCATCATGGGGTACCTAATCTGAAGAATGACATTCTAAATCATGATCATAGGGGAATGGAGAAATGTTAGAATCTCCATATAGCTCCTAAATCTTAGTCCAAAGCATATGAGGACAATCATAATGATCAATAGATTTCAAAACATCACAATCAACTTGCATTGCAATGATCTCTAAGACAGTATATCTGCAGCAAATCCAAGCAAATTCATGAATACCTTGACTTGGATGAGGAACTATACCATATAGATGTGGCAATAATTCAAGGGATTGAGATGGTTGATGATCCCATCTCACCAATGTTTATAGTTTCCCTTGTGCAACATAGTCAAAGAAGAAGTATATGCAGACCCCGTAATGTACTATGAAATTTCTCCAAGATTACAAAGATAATGACCTTCAACAACAAATAGAAAATTCCAAATATAATATGCAACTAAAATAATGTCTCACAAATCAAAAAAATCTTCTTCAATCTTCAAGATGTCTAAGGAATCAAGAAAAAGCACCAAATTGCAAAAAACAAATAAAAGATACCTGGAGCTGAAACTGAAAGAAGTGACTGGACTGATGAAAAAAGCTCTAAAATATCTTTTGAATGCCACTGGAATCATTGAATTTTGACAATATGATGAGAAGATATTGACTTTTGAGTCTAAAATGAAGGGTTGACTTGAACTTTTCCTGGAAGAAAAATTTTGCAAAATGAATTGCACCACTGGAAAGTAAACTGAATCCTCTTTCTAACGATATCTTGTTTGTTGATTTTTGATACCCTAGTGAGAAGTTATGGCGATTTGAAAACAACTACCCTATTAGGGCCTACAGGCTAATTAGGTACAAAAAATGAGCACCCAAACTTTTAAAAAAATCAGCCCTTGGTCTTTGATATGACCACAAGCTTAGCTGGAAATTAAAAGAAAATATATATGCCCCCAGATAGGGTGGCAACAGGGCTGAGCAATTTGGCAGAGCTTCTTTGAATGATGGTGTTGCTCAAGGATAGAACCCACAGTCTTAATGTGATCATCACTAATGAAGAGGGCTCAACGGACTGGAGGAACCAACAATTGGGAGAGTTTTGAGGCCTAAGAAAAAAACACTGGTGGGAATGAGAGCTTCAGACGTAGACAATAGGTTACAGATCTGATAAATGCTTGTAAATTCAAAATTTGCAATGCCTGAAAAAAAAGACAAAGGCTAGTACTCTCCAATCTGCAAGATACTTGAATACTCTGACAAAGATGACAAATACAGCCTGCAACTAGCGAATGAAGAAGAAAATCAGACTAGATGATTTCAATATTACATATTTGCAATTGAAATCAGATATATATTGATTAAAATCTTCAAAATGAAGCTGACATCCATTGTTAAAATAAAAAGCTGGCTTTAATAAATATTGCCCACGGATATTTGAAAATGAAGCCGACAAATGAAATATTTTGAATAATGGAAATTAATATAAATGCTGATTAAAAAAGTATATATATTATGCAAAAATATAAATGTCAACGAGAGAAATAGTAAGCCCGATGATTTTAAAAATCAAACCTTAATGTCGATGGTGAATTAAAATGAAGGTTGCTCCAAAAATATTATTGCCAAACAATATGAAATAAGCTTGAATTTTTTTCTGAAATAGAAAATGGCTAGCAACTAAAAAAAAAATTCCATAGAGGACAACTGGCAGGGAGGATTCTTTATTACAAATTTGTACAAATCATACTAGTTGATCTTGCAAACCCTAAAATACCTCTAATAGTTCTTGAGTTGATGTATCCAATTTTGATGAATGAACAGGTGATCCTAGGGTTTCGAGGCCTTTTGAACATAATGGTGAACTTGGATAAGACTCAATCTGCTCCAAAAATTAGCTTCGTCCTTGGATGGAATCAAGTAGCCTACAATGAAAACCTTCAACCCTGCAATGAATCTCTCTAGCCCAACTTATTTGATCATAATATGAATCTTTAATGGAAAAGCTCTAATACCATATTGAAATAATGGATGCACAATGTCCCTATGAATTTGTAGCCTTCAAGAGGACATTTTCCAAGAAGAAATTCACCCACACATAAAGTGTTGCAGCTTGAGCATGCAAATTGAGATTATCTGATTGATATAGAATATGATTACAAATGTACAAGACCCTTATATAGGAAAGGTTGATATCCAAGATGCATTAAGATGTTGTCATGTTTCTTGATCAAACATCATGTGACAACATGTAAACCCTAACTAATTGCTTAGGGAATGATAAACTGATTGAGATAAGTTCTAGATGATATTTTAGAAGGAATTTTATCTCCTAAATACATGGAAAGGGTAATGACCCCATTATTAATGATTTCCTAATAATGCAACCTAGGACTTAAATAAATAAAAGACCTAAGTTAAAATTATGCTAGTGTAATTATTATTTAATTACACCAACAATCTGGAGCCTCTAAGTGCCTCAAAATTGACTTTGAAGATTTTAACAGGATTTTCGAAAATTGAAATTTTATTATCTCTCAAATCACAAATGATATTGAGGTGATTTCTTTTCCATTGACTTCAATTTACCATTATGGGGTTTTTTGTAATATTTTGTGCCCATTCGTGCATAAATGCAAACTTACTAAAAATAGTAACCCTGCCAAATTCAGGCCTTATTGAAAAGAAACAAAAAAAATTTGAGTGATGCAAGATTGATCATACACCTTGGATGCTCCTGCATCAACCACCATACATTTCAATCTATCTCCAACAAGTACCTTGCCATGTAATATTTTCCAAGCCAACACTTGTGTGTCAAAATATGCTTTTAAATTCCATATTTGAGTGCTCATTCTAATCCAAAATTTGGAACTAAATCTACATTTCCACTTCTAACGAGGAATAAGAGGCCATCTAGGAAGGATATGATTATAAACCTTCTTCAAAGGAAAAAAATAAATGGAGTGAATGACAACCATTACCAATCTTTATAAAAATTACATTCTATGGGAGTGAAAAGCTTCATAGAAAGGTCAAGAGGGACTAAGGACTACACAAAGATAAAAAATTGTTTGTATTTATCATCCAACCCATAATTCTCTTTCGACTAGTGCTTATATAGGGATTGGTGTGGTTTGTTGATATTTTCTTAGTGCATCAGTGGTTTTATTGTAAGGAATTTCTTAAGCATGGAAACTTGTAAAGAATATAAATATGCAAAACAATAATCTATAGTACAAGTCCATTTCAATATATTAATCATGATAAGGTTGAAATTTTTGTTTTATATTGGATTTCAACTCCAATTCTATTTAGCCCCTACAATAAAGAACTAATTAATTAGGGTTTAAAATTGTTAATCTTCAAAGTTGTTTGATAATTCCTTAACTCTTTTGAAGCTCAAATCTTGAAATATTTAGATTTTTCATGAAATTTAGACCAATAAATTAATTATTGATTGTCGCAATCTTTAGATACTTCAAGATTTAAAGGGAAAATCAATGAAAAGTGGATCATTATTTCTAGTTCTTTTGGACCCAACATTTTGGAATGTTTTTAGTGGACGTTTGCTTGAGGCAATTGAAATTTACAAAATAATGTAGGATAAGAGTAAATATTTGGATATGGAACTTATTGAAAAGTCAAAGGTAAATTTGCAAGATCATCACTGGGAATTTATTGTTTATGTGAAATATGATGAAAGCCTAAGATGGCAACACTTGGTGACCTTGTGGAGGAGTGTGATTCCCTATATCGTGCAAAAGGAATATTGAATATAAATTAAAAATGACCCAATTTGATTGGAGTTGTGAGTAATTAGCTCCAATAGAGACAAACATACAACTAGAGCTTTAATTTTGAATTTTTAGTTATGTCAATCATATGATTGAAAGAGAGGGTTATAGATTAGAAATAAATGCATGCCAATCTAAAATATACCTACAAAATTAATCCTAGCCATTGATTTTTGTTGAAACATTGATGCCTTTCTCTATAAAAAAATTCATTATACTTTGCCAAAGGGTGTAGAAACTATTTGTTTTATTTATGGAACTTCTGCAATATTTTTTTCCAGATTTCATGATTTCTTTTTGTGTAGTGGAATTTATGTTATGAATGTTCTTGCATTTTTTTTTATCTACATTTTTTGTGCTTTTATGGTGAATGTTTGTTGAATTTGCACCAAAATTGAGTGCTTTAATGAATGTTTGCAATTTCAAGTAAATCAATTTCCATAGAAGATTGCATTAAATTTTTTATGTTGTGATGTTATCTAGTTAGAAAAAGTTTAGTTTATTTTCATATTGATTTTACTGTGCATGTCACTATTCTAGCATAGTTTCAAAATTAGGATCTTTTCCTATCCTTCTCTTTTAATCTTTCTTTTACAAATTATCTAGAATTAAGATAAAATATCAACTTGATACATTGGAGCTTATATGTTAGATGTTGTATCCATAATTCATGTTTATCCTGTCTACATTCAAGGAAACTCAATTTTAGGATTCTAAATATTCAATTCCATTTCAAGAGAGATGTAGGTTTATTTAATTTTGCATTTATTTTGTGAGTGTTTCAAAACACCCATCAACAGGTTGTTTATCCCATCCTATTTGATTGAGAAAAAAAGTGCTCCCTTATGTTTATCGAGTTTTCCACTTATCTAATTTATTTTAACTCAAGATCCCTACCATGTGAAACCTGCAAAAAAAAATATTTCCTTGTGAACTAGGTTTCCATGTAATGTAAGTTTACTTCCTAGAGTTTTTAGAACAATTTAACAATTTATTTGAATGTTATTATGTATTTTGGTTAGTAGGGACCAAAGGGATTTAATTATTTGTGTGAGCTCATGTTAAATATAGTATATTGTAATTAAGCTAAATGCATAATTTTGTAAACAATGATTTTGGTTTACCCCTCACAATGCTTTGCTCCTCCTAGGGTTTTTCACCTAAAAGGAGAAAGGGGATTGGATGGGGGACCAAAATGCAAGGGTTCACACTCAAAGTATATGTTAATGGGATTTATTATGCCTAATTAAGATGTCCTAATGCTCTGGTCTAAAAAAGAAAATGATTCAATGATGCAAAACTATGAAAATGTAAAGTGTTGGAAAACACAATGTGATATGCAAAAATGTCTAAGAATGTAACTAAATGCTGAAATGACATAATAGAATGGACGAGGTGTGCCTTGAATCAGAATTTTGATGTTGAAAGATTATGGAATCCTGAAAAATTGACTGAAATGTTGATCGGGACACTTAGGCCAGTCTAGGCCACTTGGTCCTAGTTTCGAGAAGCTTTCCCACAACAGGAATATGTCAAATGGGTATCCAAAAATGTCAAAATCAGTTTTTAGGCCCAAAAGTGGGACTAATTTTCCCTTGGTGGTGACTTAGTCCTCCTGCAGATCTCGAGAAATTTGGAATAGAATCTTGTAGTCTCAAGTCTGCACTTCCTTTTCTGACAGGTGTCCATACTTGATTCTACAGAAAACGGGGAAAAAAGTCTCTCCAAGCTTGAAATAAGGTGATGTTGACTTGATTGAAATTGTACACTTTTTTATCACTTTTCAACACCTATTGCTTGACAAATCTGCATACAAAAATCACATGCAAAAGGGGAAAAATGGTTGAGGGTTAGAGAATATTACCTTGGTCAAACCCCACTTTGGTAATCAAACCCTAAATAATGAATGAGATGAAAAGAGAGTGATAAATAGATAACATGCAAATGAAAATTTCATGAACTTACCACACCATTGATGCTCAAATCTAAAGATGTGCAATTAAGAACTCCAATAGCTTGACTTCATAATGCTAGATTTGCTTGAATGCTTTAATGAGTGCAAGAGATAGATGATTGTACGAGATTGTTTGAAATGAAAAATAGATGTAAAATGAGGAGATAAACACTTATTTATACCCAATTTTATTAAAATTTCCTGAAAGTAACACATCATAGGCCAACCTTAAGGGTTAGAGGACAAATTCCCACTAGAATTTTAAAATTATTTTGAGTTTTGCACCAAAAAGGACTAGGTTGCCCCTATTGGCGACTTAGTCTCACTTAAGAAAATTAACTAGGTGTCAGGAATTTCAAGGCATTAAAAGTTGTCCAACAGGAATATCCTTAGCAACACACTTGAAAACGGCCAAAAAGTGTATTAAGGGGTCATTTAGACATGAGAAAGGGTTGAATTAGTGAAATTAAGCCTAGAAAAGCATGAAATCTTGTTACAAGACTTTACAACACTTCAAAAAAGGTGATTTTTAGGTGAATTGTAATGAATAGAGTCTAGAAAAGTGTAGAAATGTTTTACAACACTTCACAACACCTTCACAAAACACCATAATTTGAATGTTTAAGCCCTAATGTAATTTTTTTGACCATATTAAAATATTAAACCTAGGAAAAATCAAGCCAAATCCCATTAGAAAGACTCAAGTAAGCATAAAAATGTCAACTATACAATTTTTGGCAACACATTAAGCCCCCATTTTAGTGAGAGGATGAACTTGCTTCAAACTCTCGCTAAAGTAGTCCAACATGCACATCAAGAGGGATCATAATGTACTTACATTAGTAAGATGAAACAACAATAACCAAGAGGGATGATCAAGCCCCCAAGATCAAGATCTCATGGCAAACCAAACATAAGAACAAAAGAAAATGCATGATGATGGAAAAAAAATGAAAGCTTCAATCGTCTGTCCAACTCGTTGTGGATTAGATCTAGGATAATTGTTTTAAAAAAGAATAAAATGCATACTCACTCTATTGTGACAGAACTCATGGTGGTCTGTTAGGTGAGATAACCCAAAAAGGTAAGATACATATGCTAGTTGGGGTGCACTCACAAACATATAGGTGGCTATGGGGAAAGTCGTGTCGTTGGATGGGCTTCTCGCTCAGCCATATCAAAGTTATACCTCCTGATAACTTTAACAAGGCACCACAAAGGAAAATGTTAGTTCGTGCTTCAAGAAACAAGGAAAGCTTCGTATGCTTGGAACTCATGAACAAAAAGGATAGTACCACAGACATGCAAGTTGTGTTATACAAGGTAGAAAAAAGTGTAAAGTGTAAAATGCAAAAATGTAAAAGTGTAAAATGGTAAAAGATGTTCAAAGGAGTCTTGTTAATTTTATGTCAGGCCTACCACTTAGGGAACATTGTGTCTAATTTCTCCAAGAGAGTACCAATTAAAGAATATAATATTCACAACTTAGGGGATGTCGTATGTCGCATTAGACCACCAAGAGGAATGTAATATGCTAAGATAGATCACAATTATGAAGGACATCACACCCAATGTCATCCACAAAGTGATGAACACATCGTATAAAGTAACAAGGCTACACTTAAAATGCAATAATGCAAATGAAATGATGCCAATGTATGCCCCCCACTTTAAAGGAATTGTTGCACAATGTTCTGTGAGCAATTACTTTAAAGTAGCAAAGGAGAAATGCAAAAAGAAAACAAGACATGAGAGCCAACTTGGAAAGCCCCTATGCCAAGTCATATGTTTCCTAGTAAGGCTACGTCATGTAAACAAAAACAAAAACAAAAGAAAGGAGGGTTTCCCCCCAAAAAAGAACACACCAAACACATAAAGGATTTATGGATTTGGGGTCAGTATGTTCATTGCTGCAATGTTTTGATTAAAGAGCTCAAAACTGTCATCATTCCCCAAAGCACATAGAACTAGAAGAATGACACAAAGTGAGAAAAAATAAAAGGAAAACAAAGTCCATTTTGGGTCAACATGGAAGATACATTGCGGTCTCAACGCTTTGCATCATCCCCAAATGGAAAACACAAGCAAAAAGAAAACGAAAGGCAAAAGAAAAGGAAAATATTTTGGGTCAACATGAAGGAGACATTGCGGTCTCAATGCCTTGCATCATCCCCAAAAGGAAAACACAAGAAAAGACAAAGTAAAAAGGAAAAGGGACCATTTGGGTCAACATGGAAGAGACATAAGGCGTCTCAACGCTTTGCGTCATCCCCAAAAGGAAAACACAAAACAAAAGGGCAAAAAGGAAAGGGACCTTTTGGGTCAACATGGAAGAGACATAGGGCATCTCTATGATTTGCGTCATCCCCAAAAGGAAAGCACAAAACAAAAAGGAAAAAAGACAATACATGACATATAGAAGAATAGAGGTACAAATAGAGGAAGTATACAACAAGAGAGAAAACATCAAACATACGATACAAGGGAACACGATACGCATATAAAAGAAAAAAAAAAGGGAAAAGGGAAAGTGAATATAAAAGGATAGTAAGGCGAATGCAAGTCAACCATCTAACAATTCATCCACCTCCCAATCATGTTCATCGTATTGTGAGGGTGGTTGACTGTCCAAAGGAAGAATTACAAGTGTCAAACTAGGAGATGTACCAGGTTCTTCACTTGGTTGAGAAGATTTATCATTTAAGCTCATGGTAGATGAAAATAAAGAATTTAGATCATTATACACTTCTTCATCTATTTTTGTGATCTCCTCATCATCGTCATCATCAAGATTGATTACGACGAGAGGACAAAGGGTTATTTCTAAGGAAGGATGTATCAAAAGTTGTGGCTATTGGATTTGTTCGTGTTCTTGTGAGGGCTAGACTGTACTATCTTGTGGCAAGTCAAGAGGAAGAGGGTGATCATCTATTGCGTCTATCAAAGGCATAGGTTGATTTTCTTTGTTATTTTTGTTTTGCATTTGATGAGCAAGGAGATGATGACGACGCCTATGCTCTCAAGCACCGTAGTTTCGTTTAATTTTGTTTTGAAGTTATTGAGGTGTAAGAGTGGTTTGATCCATCATAGGTTCCTTGTCTTCTTGAGGGGGAAGAATGGGAAGAGCTGAAGAATATGGATCAATCACTTTCTCTTTAGCTTTATAAACTTGTTTAATGCAGGGAGGCATGACGGGATTTGTTCTAGTTTCTCTTGGTCATTTAAATGATGGAGGTGAAGTGTCTACGGTGAGTTACTCATGAGGTTGTATTGTTTGTTCAATGTCAGACTTAGGTTGAAGCATGGTTTCATCTAGGATAGGAGTGGTAGCGGACAAGGATATGTTTCGAAGAGACAACTTGGATATTCATTTGGCTTTGAATTTTTGGTAGGCTATGAAAAAGAAATCTTTTCAAGGGGTGATGGGTTCCATAGGTTCAGGCCAAGGAAAAATTACCTTTAGAGGACAATGGATTAAAGCCACTATGGTGTATGGTAAATATTTCATTTCCATGTGGAAACTTCAAACACTTGTGAACAACTGAGGGGACTACTTTCATCGAACAGAGCCAAGGATGACCTAGCCGTAGACGAAATTGGTCTGATTGTGGAATAATAGAAAATGTTACATCCAAAGTTTTGGGTCCTATTTGTAAGAGGAGTACGATCGATCCAATCATAGGGCACGCAAAACCAATATGCATTTTAATCCATGCAATTGGTTTGTTATAATCATCTTGATACAGCTCATGTAATACTAAAAATTCTTCTGTGATGACATTCTTGCCATAGGCAGGATCTATTAATATCCCATTGGTGGGCTTATCATAGATTTGACCAGCTATGTAAAGAGGACCATTAGGAAGCGTTTTAAGCATATCTTTGGAAGAAAAAGTGATATCAATATTTTTGGTGTTTGGGCCCTTACAAGGGATAACGTTTATCACACCCACAATTTCATCCATAGAAGTAACTTGGGTAACATTTGGAGTTATATCATGTTGTTCATTATTTGTATCAATGTTCATGACTTGAAGGTTTGAAGGTTCAATAGCCTTGACAAATGAAATATTGTGTTTATGCATGGGGTTGGTAAAGATTTGTAAATTCTGGTTAGGGGGTGCAACATAATTGACTTGATCATTGACATCCGCAATGGATAAACATCCTGAATCAATGAGGTCTTGAACTAAGTGTTTAAGATGCTTGCATTGTTTAGTGTCATGTCCATTTTGGTAATGAAAATGGCAATATACATTTTTTTTGAAGGTAGGCGGTAAAGACTTGGTGGTATCAAGTGGTTTAATGGTAGGAAAGGTGATCATTTGTTGCTGGAGCAATTGGTTCATTGTATTATGAATGGTATCAGGTAAGGGGGTGAATTGTCTCTTTGGGTCCCCATATGTATAAGGCACCACTGCTTTAACAATTGCCACTTGATTTTGAACAAGTTGGGTTTGTGGTTGAGGAGGTGGATTGAACTACAAAAAGCCTCTATTTGGTTTTCTAATTTTTTGCGCATTGTTTTGATTGTTTTCCTCAAACTTCTCAGCTCGTTTAGAAGTGGACTTTGAATCACCACTTGAAACTGAGTTATGATATTCACAAAGGGTTGTGCATGAATGCATAAACGAAGGAAATTTCATCATCATTAACTTGTCCTGGAGATGGGTGTGCAAATTTTTGATAAACATCTTTTGCAAGTGTGAATCAGGAATTTTGAAATCAACTTGAGCATATAATGACTAATAACGTGAAATAAAGTCAGTTACGTTTTCATCAATATTTTGTCTACATCGCATTAAATCAGCCATTACCTTTCTAGGATTCATATGTACTTGGAAATGATTTACAAAGGCATCCAAAAGTTCATTAAATGATCAAATTGAATGATTAGGTAAGTTGGAAAACCACTCCAATGCAATATCCTTTAAGGTCCAAGGAAAAAGTTTAGCTAATAATTTGTCATCAAGAACAAAATCACTGCATAAAGTTGTATAAGCATTGACATGATTAGTAGGGTCTCATTTACCTCCATATTTATCAAACCTATGCATTTCAATTCCTTGTGGCATCTGAGTGTGTAATATTTCAAGGGATAATGGAATACTACAGACATGATATGTAGGTGGAGCATTTTGACTTTGGCTAATGGTGGAGATTTGTTGTTGCATGGATGAAACAGTATTAAAGAGTTGTGTAATGATGGGATCGGTGTAAGTGGTATGAGGTGGAAGCAAAAATGGTGATGGGGTGTATGTAATGTTAGGGGAAGTAAAAGGGACACTAAGAGGGGTGAATGTGGAAGACGGAATATTCGATGCCAAAAAAGAACTAGGAATGCTAGTTGGAATTGTGAAAGAAGGAGCCACATGACTAACCTGTTGCATAGTTGTTGTAACATGAGGAGTGGTATAAGTTGGTATGGATGTTATGGTTGAAGGAGGAGGAATGTGAGATCCTCCTTGACTTACAACAATGTTTGTTGGTTGGGTTGTGGAAGGAATATGTTTGTTGTATATCTCAGCAATTCTCTTCATAACTTGTAAGCAATCATCACTTTCAATCAATCGATGAAGGTTTTCTATGGCTAGTATGGCAGTGGTGGAAATTTTTTCAAGGGACAAGTCTTGTTGTAAGTGTGAAAAATCCTCATGAATACTAATGACTTTTTCTTGCGATATGGAATTTCTTTCTGTGTTAACATTTATTGGATGGAAACATGAAGGAATAGAGGTGGTATTGTCTATGCCTAATGCACCATTTTCTATACTAGGAGTAGGAGCTCTTGAGATCCCAAGGTCCGCTACAAAAGTGTTATCATTGGAAGCCATGATTCTAGAACTTTGTCTCACTAAAGTATTATCAATGGGGCACCAAACACATACAAGTACCATAAGAGATAGGGTGGATGTGAATGCAATGTAATCTAGGAAAAATAAAATTCAAAAATAAATAATTTTGTAAATTGAAACAAAAATGCAGTACCAGAAAACAAAATTACAGAAAATACCCAGAATTTACAAGAAAATGCAGTGCAAAATATGCAAAAGGACTAAGTCACCCAGGGTGGTGATTTAATCCTATTGATGATTTTTTTGTGTTTTTTCAAAAAAAAAAAATTAATTCTATGTATTTCATATGCACAAATACAATTACAGTATGTAAATGCGGAGTTTTTGTGCTTTTTAATACAAAAAGGATGCAACAATGTAAGCTAATATGAACTTTTTCACTAATGCAATTGAAAACTCTAGGATTCAAGATGCACTTTAACCAATGCAATATGTAATGCAAGTAAAACTTAGGATGCACTTTAAAATCATAAAGGAATAATGTTCAAAAGAGTTGGGTTCACCAAAATGTAAATGATGGTTTTGGTTTACCCCTCACAATGCTTTGCTCCTCCTAGGGTTTTTCACATAAAAGGAGAAAGGGGATTGGATGGGGGACCAAAATGCAAGGGTTTACACTCAAATTCTATGTTAATGGGATGTATTATTCCCAATTAATATTTCCTAATGCTATTATCTGAAAATGAAATGATTCAATGATGCAAAACTATGAAAATGTGAAGTGTTGGAAAACATAATGGGATATGCAGAAATTCCTAAGAATGTAACTAAATGCTGAAATGAAAAACATAATGGAAGAGGTGCACCTGGAATCAGAAGTTTGATGTTGAAAAATTCTAGAATCTTGAAAAAATGACTAAAATGTTGATCAAGACACTTAGGCCAGTCTGGGCGACTTAGTCCCAATTTTGGGAAACTTTGTCGGAATGAGAATATGTCAAATGGGTATCGAGAAATGTCAAAATTAGTTTTCAAGCCTAGAAGTAGGACTAATTCGCCCTAATTCACCCCTGGTGGTGACTTAGTCCTCCTACAGATCTCAGGAAATTTGGGATAGAATCTTGTAGTCTCAGGTCTGCACTTCCTTTTATGACAGGTGTATGTACTTGATTCTATAGAAAACGGGGCGAAAAATCTCTCCAAGCTTTAAATAAGGTGATGTTGACTTGATTGACTTTGTACACTTTTTGATCACTTTTCAACACCTATTGCATGACAAATCTGCATACACAAATTATATACAAAAGGGGGAAAATGGTTGAGGGTTAGAGAATAGGGGTTTGCCCTGGTCAAACCCCACTTTGGTAATCAAACCCTAAACAATGAAATGAGATGAAAAGAGAGTGATAAATAGATAACATGCAAATGAAAATGTCATAAACTTACCACACCTTTGATGCTCAAATCTGAAGATGTGCAATGAAGAACTCCAATAGCTTGACTTGATAATGCTAGATTTGTGTGAATGCTTTAATGAGTGCAAGAGATAGATGATTGTAGGAGATTGCTTGAAATGAAAAATAGGAGATGTAAAATGAAGAGATAAACACTTATTTATACCTGATTTTATTAAAATTTCCCAAAAGTAACACATAACAGGTCAACCTCAAGGGTTAGAGAACAAATTCTCACTATAATTTTAAAATTATTTTGAGTTTTGTACCAAAAAGGACTAAGTCACCCCTATTGGCGACTTAGTCCCACTTAAGCAAATTAAGTGGGTGTCAGGAATTTTGGGTCATTAAAAGTTGTCCAATGGGAATATCCTTAACAACACACTTGAAAACCGTTGGAAAGTGTATTAAGGGGTCATTTAGACATGAGAAAGGGTTGAATTAGTGAAATTAAGTCTAGAAAAGCATGAAATCTTGTTACAAGACTTTACAACACTTCAAAAGAGGTGATTTTTAGGTGAATTGTAATGAATAGAGTCTAGAAAAGTGTAGAAATGTTTTACAACACTTCACAACACCTTCACAAGACACCATAATTTGAATGTTTAAGTTCTAATGTGAATGTTTTGACCACATTACAACATTAAGCCTAGGAAAAATCAAGTCAAAGCCCATTAGAAAGACTCGAGTGAGCATAAAAATGTCAACTATACATTTTTTGGTGACACAAATTTTAAAGAATAAATTATGATCAATCAACCCTATAAATTCATTAATATTTGTTTGTAATTCCTTGAGTGCATGCAAAATTGATGTGTACTAGTATAGGGTGAATTTTATATTTCCTAATGCCTCAAGATGTGTGGTGGATTGCTTGAATGGAAAAAGAAATTTTATGATTTTGAAAATTGAAATGGCATTATGTGGAAATATTATTAATATTTTATAATAACCCGAATGAAAATATTTTACTAATAAATTTAAGCTTTGATTATTATTACTATATTTTGTAAAAACCTTGAATTTTAACAATTTTCATCATATTAATAATCTAGAATTATCTCTTATTTGTGCGGTGGCCGGAACGGAGATTCAAAGTGCATCGCAGAGAGGAGGCCAAACATGGTTGGGAGGCGTTGAAGGTCTTTGTGCAATTGATGGAGGTGGAAGCGGTGCTTGCTCAGGCTAAGGAAAAATTTGAACATATGGAAAGCAGAGAGCTTCAGCTTCGGAAGAGGAAGGTGACGAGAGCGCTAGAGGGCAAACTGGATTCGGGTAGCTTGCTCTGAGTCAAGCAGTATTTCTCTTTGTCCTGTAATGGTAATTTAACGATGGTTTATCTATTTCAATTGAATTTTGGGGGCTTAGCCCTGCTTGGGATGTAGTGGTAAATAGTTTTTTTAATGCAGAGTGGTGGTTTCATTCTATGATAATGTTTTGAATGTAAATCTGGGCCTTTTTTGAGCTTGAATTAGATGAACAAAGATTTAGTGTAAGGTGGTAGGGATGCTAATTACTTAATCTTGAAGCAACGGTTCTATTCATTGGTGGTTTTTTGGGTGGTAGGTAGTGTTTCTCAAAAATAACGATGTACTCTGATTTTATTATTGAATAATATAAAATCTTATTATTGAGCACAAAAATAATAATCTAGAATTATCAAATAAATCCAACAAAGATAAAATCCAAATTTTCTTTTCTTATTTTTAGTGAGATCTAAAATACATCAAAATATGCTAACAGAATAACATAAATAAAAAATACAACAGCAAAAACAACAACTCAAATTACTATACTTAAACCCACAACAAACAATTATAAAATACTTGAACTTAAAATAGTTGAAACCTACAACTCATGAAAGCTCATTCATAAACTGTAAGTGAGATTGTTATACAAAATCAATTGGGTTTCATTCTCCAATCCTTGAAGCCAAAGAATTTTTCTTCCTTTGATCTCCAAAAAACCTAGTAGCGATTTCATCCTTAGATTTGATTGCTTGAGCACAAGTGTTCAAAACAATTTTAGTAAGATTTTTTTGGTGTTGAATGAAAGCCCTGAAATGAATGCATTAACCCCTTTAAATCATTAAAATATTTGTCTTGTAGTAAATCCTACCCAAATGGGTGGCATACATTATGCATGCACCAACCACATTAATTGGCACTCATTTCCCACTTAAATTTATATTTACCACATAGGTTAGGGATTTTTCCCTTTTCTAACTTTGTTCCACTTTCAATGAGATTGGAAACTTATGAACTCATTGAAATGTTCTCCTTCTTTAGAGTATTCAACCACTTGTGAACTTTGTCAACATTTCTATGAACAAGTGAACCTATGGACCTTGTTGTACTTTTGCACTTATGGTGAATTGAAAAACTTGTGAACCTTGTCACATTTTCACACTTTAGGTGAGAGGGAAATATTGCAAACCCTATCTCACTTTCATAATTTTGGTGAATTAGTGAACCTACAAAAAAAATCGCATTTGGAAAATTGGTGAACTTGCAAACTTGCCACACTTTCAAGAAACTGGTGAACTTACAAACTTGTCACAATTTCAATGAGTTCACAAACCTACTAACTTAGCAAAAATCAAAACTTGTTAGTTTCTTAAACGTTTTCCCTTAGCCTTTTCACACTTTCAAAGAGTTCAAAAACTCATGCAATTATAAAAATCATAACTATCTAACTAATAGTCACTCAAGGACTCAAACCTCTAGGATCACTTACAAAACTAAAGAGTAACCTTCTACAAGAGAGAAAAGCAAGAGAATATGTTTGCAATAATGGATGCAAGATAATATGGTCAATATGTAATACTCAAGATTGCAATGGTACTGATTGCAATGAAATGTATATATGATCTTTTGTTTATAAAGGCAAAACTGTGAGATAGGATTAGATAAAATCTTGGCATGTGTCTTAATGAGACAAATACCTCAACATTATTAATGACCTAGGAAACCAGTTACATAGTGTCGGAAATTTTCACCATTAACAATTTCACATTATGTTTTGTCCCCCTAATTTATTAGACTTAATTAAGCTCCTAATTTTCCAAAATTATGCATTTGAAAGCCTATTTTTATCATTTTTTGATGGATTACAAGCATTGAATAAATGCATCCAATTGTTATTTTACTCCCAACTAAGTGTGTCCTAGAAATTTAGGTTAGGAACCAATCGCTCGTGGGTGAATGGGTCCCCCTTCTTAGCCTGGACCCAAATTCAAATATGTTGTTGGCAGAATTTTAACATCTAAAATTCATATATCAAGTGTCAACTTTTGGACTCTAATTTTTGGGAAATTAGTACAATTGCATATAAATACCTAGTTATTTTATCATTTCAAATCTAACAAGCAATCTATTGGAAAAATTATTATCAAGAGCACTATTAAGCAAGTCAAGAGCAACATTTCAAAGCATTATAGCAGTAATTCAAGATCCAACATCATCTCAAAGTTTATGTGTTCATGCTCATGTTTTGTGAAGGCTAACCTTTGTTGTAGGTCTCCAAAGCATTCAAGCATTCAGAAAAGAAAGATCTAAATCCTTGAGGTGACGTGCATGACTTCAATCCTTCAAGGAAGCCATTGAAAGGTGGTGAGTTGTAGCACTTTGTGATTCCATCATTCCTTCCTTTTGATTATTATTCCTATCATTGACATTGCCATTGTGGAAGTGGAAACACTTACATGAGGTTTGACTGAGGCAAGCCCCTAAATGGCCCAATGTTTTCTCCCTCTTTGAATGTGAAGCTTATAGATTTGAAAATATTAAGGAAGGATTGAAGGTAAATTCTCCATTGTTGCATTAAAATCCCTAAAATTTGTTAAGCTACAAAAAATAAATTACAAAATTTACTGATGACATTCTGACAACTCTGCAACTGGGAAATATAAGGTTAGATCCAGCTTTAGAGGACTACAAAATCAATTGCAGGACCCCTCATCAAACACTCATTTTCCCATGGGAGAATGAGTCACTTTGCACATACCAAATCCGCTTTTGGTGAAAAGTACACATCATTCTGCCTTTCCCAAATCCACCTGCAAATTATTGTTTCTATTTGTTCATCTTTGAGATATTGCATTTTTCATATTAAGTCATAGAGTCCAATTAGGTTAAATCATTAATCATTCTAAATCATTTGTAATTCATTTGTAATACTCAAAAGGATCAAATCCAAGTCTGAGTGGCTCACCTTTGAAGTTGAAAGTCAATCCTTGTGCCTTGTTGATTTGCATCCTAATGAAACCCTTGAAAACTTGGGATTGATCTTAGGTTCAGATAATAAACCTACATACATTTGCATTTGCATTACATTGGAAAATTCTAGAAAAATAGTCACTATCAAACCTTTTTGCAAATAGAAACAACCTTAAACAACTTAGACATTAAGTTTTTCAATTTTCAAAACCCTAAACAAGGACACAAACACCCTTGGGTGACCCTATCCTTGTACAGGTGCATCAACAATCTTTTTCACAGTTGTTTGTCTTTCTCTGCTCAATTTGTCTATACTTGCAAATCCCAATTTGAAATTCATGATTGCATATTCTAAAGTATTATGCATTTAGTTCATTTGGTGAAATAAAGTGCATTGTTTAGGGTCAAAATTTGCATTCAAAAATCATCATTTTTTAGGTCTTTTGCATATTAGAACTAGTCAATTATTGCATTTTAGATTTTAATTTTGCTTTCAAACTTTTTCAAACATCTTCAACATCATTGCATACTTGCATTTTGCATTAAATTGGGATACATTAAGCAAATTCTACAAATTTATTTATTGTTACAACTGTTTGCAAGTAGAAACAACATTCTTAAATAGTGTAGTATACAGTCAAACTTTCAAATTTTAGAACCCCCGACTAGGACCTAGATGCCCTTGGGAAACTTTGTCTTATTATCTGGACATAAGTCAACTTTCTGTGATAGAATACTCTCAGGATTCCTTGTCTGGAGTTGTTGTTTTTCACCTATGGTTTAACAGTTTGAACCTCATTGCAAAATGGATATGTATTTTGGTAAAATTTGGATGCCCTTGAAATCTTTGGTTGATGTTTCAAGTTGTGTGTTTGGTGATGACCCTGATTCTGATAATAACAATCATGATAATCCATCTATTTCAAGTCTTTTTTTATGTCATAGGTCAACATGAACAGAGCATGCATGAATTCATAAAAATTTCCTTACGCAACCATGAGAATACTGCAATCTTTTATCCTTCAATGCAATTCCCTACTACTCCATACCGACAACATTCCACCATACCACCACTTGAAATGTTCACTCTTTTACACTGCAAAAGCAAGTCACAAAGCACACCTCAACCAATGCACATGGAAGCACCTATCAAATATAATCACAAGGAAAGCACATCAACCAACCCTCCATCATATGAGCATAAATTTATAGACACAACCATCAATTTGGAACAGACTTATGTACAGGGATTTAGGATTTTGAGAGAACAAGGATGCAACATTAAGAATGAGCATGAATTACATTCAATTTTAAAGCAAACACCACCTGAAGATACTAAAGGCTTACGTTAGAAAGACCCTCCTCTTTCACAACAAACATTTGAACCACGAACCAAGAAATACAAGCTTAAAAAGTTACCCTTTCTACTGTTGGAAGTGGAATTACTCTGAGATGAGGGGGTGAATCAGAGTGATGTATAAATTACAACTTTTTATAACTTGAAGTGCAAATTTGAATTGTTTGATCTTGAACAAATGAGTGACATATATGCAATGTGAATATTGCATTTTGAATGATTGTTTTCCAAAGACTTAATCGAACATAACATGAATGCTTAACAACTCATATCAAAGCATAATATACATTATTCACATAATGTTGAATGAACAATGTTTTAATGCTTTCTTTTACACAGGACACCAAACTCACTAATGGCAAAATTTTAACATTCATACATTGAACATGAACAATTAAACTTTGAACTTTTAGACAACTTGGAACTGTGATAATGTATCAAAGCATTGCATGAACCACTTTCACAAATGACTGAATGAAAGATTAAGCAAGATAAGCACAAACCACACAAAAGAGAAACAAAAAACTTTGACAAGTGGAAAACCCTCCTAGGGTAGAAAAACCACTCCAAAATTCCTTACAAGCTTAATTCCAAACTGTTTACAATATTTTTCAGAGCACCAACTCTGTAATTCAGGAGCACCAACTCCACCAAAATTCTGAAGCACCAACTTTAGTAGGAGCACCAAATCCTTAAGAAAGTTTCTTAATAATCAGGCAATCTGTCAGGACTTTATAACTGCATTATTTTTGCAATTACAAAATCTCAACAGAGTACATATAAAAGATAAACAATAATGCCCATTATAATTTGTACTGAATGAAATAGTACAAATATAACCTCACTTAAATATATGCAACCTTTGTAATAAGAATCAGAGATATAAACACTTTAAGTTCTCTCTTTTACAATTTTTCATAATACAAAATTATCACTGTGATAACCCTTATTCTCTTTTCAACAACACTATTGTTTCATTCCAATCTCTGTCGCTCTACAATGGTTGAAGATTCCATGCTTTTTATAGACTGGAATAAACCTTATTCACATATTGCAAACCATTCATTCCAAAATTTTGAAACCCTTGAGTTAACTGGGGTTTGTCAAAAACTAAACAATGCATTTGTGTAAACATCAAAAACCCTCGAGTTTGAACTCAGGTTCAAAGTAGTTTCAAATTAGTTATCATTAATGAAAAACTTCAAGATCCTTTTTAAAACTAAAACCAGAAATGAAGCCAACTGTTCGAAACTGAAACAATACCAACTTCTCTTTTTTACTTTTCCATTCACCAGGTTTACCTTTGAAAGAACAAAGCAAAGCAAAGATATTACCTTCTATTATGGCAGTTCAAACTGCAACCAAACAACCATCAGATTCTCTATTTCCTTCGCTTCCAGCTCATGAGTCCACCAACTAACTTGCCATTATTCACAAACTGTCATATCTGAAAAACCAGCTAGAGCACATTGTAACTGAACCTGCAAACTCTCCATGGCGGCACTAGGGTTTGTCTTCAAAGCAAAATGAAAAAGACAATGATTTCCCTAACTTCTTTCGAACCAATGACTATAGATTTCCTTTTCAAAGTTTGATAAAACTTGAAGTCCGAGAGGACTTTAATCAAACATCATAATAACTTTTAAACACATGTTGTCAAAGCCTTTATCATTGTTGTCAAAACATTGACCACGCAAAACATGAATGATGCCTTCATTTATTCCAAGATTCCCATGGGCCGGTACAAATAAACAAACATTATGAATATTATGAAATATGGTATTCTCAATGTAAAGTAGTCAATATGTAAGGTGAAGCCAACAATATGATAACCAATAGCATTTTAATCACTAACAAAAGGTCGATGTGAATGAACATTATGTAATATGGTATGCCCGGCTAGAATTTGAAGTATATTAAAATGTAAACCATATCACTTGTGAGGATCCCGATTACTTCAATTCAAAGCCATGAATGGCTTTAACTTAATGTCACTTAATATTAAATACGAGCCACCCAACTACATTTGATTGTCCCTTGTGAATGAACATTGCCATGTAAACCATCATAAAGAATTACTTTGCAGAGGGATTGAAAACATATTACCAAGAATTATTCACTTCACATAAACCTATTACTAGCACCTATGAATGCCAAAGTGAAACTTGTATTCCAATGACATAAACTATCTGTGTTATCAAGGATGATACAACCATGTAAACCGAGCATATAAAATCTGAATAAAGTGAATGTGCAATACATGACTTCATGAAAACTGAAGCTTACCAAATTACCTTCAATTTGAGCAATGAAATGCTATCACCTATATGTGTCTCAGCAGAACCAAGTAGAGACTAAAAATAAACAAGCCAATGTATATATCAACCAATATCATTGAACCAACCTGAGTGTCAAAACAACATGATTCACCTAATCATCAACCCCATATATATATATATATATATATATATATATATATATATATATATATATATATCCTTTGCACATGAATCCAACATAATTAGTACCACAAAACAAGATTGAAAATAAACCATCCAAATCACTGTCCATAAAGTACTAAAACAATAATAGCCAAATGCACCAATGAATATGCTAATGCCAAACCAAGAACCAATCAATTTTGACATCAAGGACAAATAGCACAAAACAGAAGTCAACATCTACATCCTATGACTAAGACCGAAAAATCCCTAGACACACTTGTCAACTTAGGACTTATATCACTTTACCATGTATCCATGAGCAAGAAGATAAGAAAGGAAATATTACAAACATGTCTTATTGTGCATATCATATAACACTTGGACATCTTATTGATGGATGTTGTGCTTTAAAGAGGAAATTGAGAGAATTTTACCCCTCTGAGGACCAATTTGAACATGTCATATATTAATATTCATTTGTTGCACTCCTTGCCATGTGGTAGTTGTAGTATGATAACATATTTACTACCATTCATGGAGGTATAAATATAGCTTTATGCAATCATCTTTTATCTTCCAAGGAGCACCATACTAGGATCACCTTTGTCCCTATACTTAGGGAGGAAGGGGTTAGTTATCCATCTCATAAGAGTATTCCTTCTAGCAATGGATCCCTTTGTATCTCCTTAAATCATTAGTGTAGTAAGTATACTAACCTTTTGAGTAGGAGGCATATAGTCCCCTACTCATTGTTTGTAGAAGAAATGGTCCCTTCTTAGTGACGATAGCATACATCTCATAGGAAGTGTTAGCTTATCAACCAAAGTGGGGCCTTCTTAATACATGTGATGTGTCTCCTTTGTGATGATATTGGACTTGATGTCCCATAAGAGTGAGACCCTTCTTGGCATATGAAGCTCCTCTTGGTGGTTATATTATGGTTGGTATGCCCTAACGTGTGATTTTATAGCCCTTGACGAGTCCTCTCTTGGTGGTGGCATCATGTGTGATGTTCCCTAAGGTGTGACCCTCATGTATTAAGTAAATCCCCTTTGATTGTTTCCCTCTGTGGTGGTGTTATTACAAAATCCCTTGAGGTTTTAACCTTGTCATATCCATCCCCCGTGGCATTAAACCTTGTCATATTTGTCCCCAGTGACATTAAACCTTGTCATATATGTTCCCTGTGATGCTAAATCTTGGAATGTTTGCTTCAGTTTGTTCATGGGTGTTGAAATTAGTGATGCATTGACATAGCATCTTGTGGCACCTTATCAAGGTTATCAAGGAGTATAACTATTGGTATGGTTTTTATGGGCACACCTTCTAGACCTAGTGTGTTTTTTCCATTTTTTCCACTTTGTTATGAGCACACCTTGTAGACCCAGTGTGTGTCTCTCATTTTACCTTGTCTTGGGGGCTCACCTAGTGAAATTGGACTTCACTAGCCCATGTGTCTCCTGATTTGTGATTCACCTAGCAAATAGAGGACTTTTCTATTGTGTGTCATGAACACCTTTCAACATGGCCGCCTAGCATAATACAACTTGCTTGACAGTCGAGCCATGTGTTTCATGAGTGATGTGTATAAATTTAGTCCTCACAGAGCATTTTCTTTATTTGATGGATGATGTTTGGTATTTAAGATAATTTAAGAGTGGGGTCTCTTTACCTTACCGACTCGAATCCTTTTTAGTACTAACCTTGTGTTTTTTTGTTTTTTTTTGTGTGTCTTCTTCATGTTTACATCATGTTTACATTGTGTTTATTTTCATTTCATCGTCATATTTATGTTTTATAGTGTCATGTGTGTTTTCATCATGTATGCTTCATGTTTTCTGACATGTATGCTAGTGTATGTTGTCTTGCTACATTTCATGCATGCACGTGCATTATTTTGTGCTTATGTTGGTTGGCCATGGCATCTTGGATCCTGGGGACTTGATCAGCTCCCTTGATCCTTAGTCATCCTATCTCTACAACATTTTGTACATTTGAACCCCTCTTAACACATATTTCTCTACTTTAGTGTGAGTCTGAGCGTAAGTCCATACTCTCACTAAAGTTGGGGCTAAATGTGGTGTCAAAAACTGTCACCCTTAACAATTTCACATTATGTTTTGTCCCCCTAATTTATTGGACTTAATTAAGCTCCTAATTTTCCAAATTATGCAATTCAAAGCCTATTTTTACCATTTTCTGAAGGATTACAAGCATTGAATAAATGCATCCAATTGTTATTTTGCTCCTAACTAAACTTGTGTAATGGAAATTTGGGCCAAGACCCATTCACCCATGGTTGAATGTGTCTTCCTTCTTAGCCAGGACCCAAATTCAAATATGTTGTTGGCAGCATTTTAACATCCAAAATTCAAAAATATCAAGTGTCGGCTTTTGGAATCTAATTTTTAAGAAATGAGTACAATTGCATATAAATACCTAGTTATTTTATCATTTCAAATCTAACAAGAAATCTATTGGAAAACTTATGATCAAGAGCACTATTGAGCAAGTTAAGAGCAATATTTCAAAGCATTATAGTAGTAATTCAAGATCCAACATCATGTCAAACTTTATGTGTGTTCATGTTCATGTTTTGTGAAGGTTAACCTTTACTGTAGGTCTCCAAAGAATTCAAGCATGAAAACACGCAAGATCTAAATCCTTGAGGTAGTTTGCATGACTTCAATCCTTCAAGAAAGCCATTAAAAGGTGGTGAGTTGCAACAGTTTGTGATTTCATCATTCCTTCCTTTTGATTATCATTTCTATCATTGCCATTGTCATTGTGGAAGTGGAAACACTTACACAAGGTTTGACTTAGGCAAGCCCCTAAATAGCCCAACATTTTATCCCTCTTTGAATGTGTAAGTTATAGGTTTGAAGAGGATTGAGGAAGGAATGAAGTAAAATTCTCCATTGTTGCATTCAAAGCCCTAAAAGTTGTCAAGCTACGAAAACTCGATTACAAAATTTATTGACAACATTCCAACAACTTTGCAACTAGGAAACAAAAGGTTAGATCTAGCATCAAAGGACTGCAAAATCAATTTTAGGACCTCTCATCAAAGACTCATTTTCCCATGGGTGAATGAGTCCCTTTGCACATATTCAATTCAACTTTTGGTGATAGGTATGCATCACTCTAACTTCCCTAGATCCACTTGTAAATTATTGTTTCCATTTGTTCATCTTCGGGATATTGCATTTTTCATATTAGGTCATATAGTCCAATTGGGTTAACCATTTTAAATCATTTTCAATTCATTTCTAAGACTCAAAAGGATCCAATCCAGGTGTAAGTGGCTCACCTTTGAGGTTGAAAGTCAATATTTGTACCTTGTTGATTTGCATCCTAATGAAACCCTTGGAAACTTGGGATTGATCTTAGATTTAGATAATAAACTTATCACCCTCACCCTTTTTTTTATGTTTCACCAATATTAAATGATCTGATAAAATAAGATAAAATCACATGACACCTAAGACTTCTATAAAAATTCCCTAGGACCTAAGTAAACATAACATGTAAATAGGACCTATAAGTGAACTAGATAGGTAAAATACCTATTTACCCAAACACCCCCTTAAGTGCAACTTAGAGAGTAGATTATTATGCAAATGATGCAAGGATGGGTGCTAGCTACTATGCCATATTAGGTACCCATGTATAAATGCAATCTCTCGCAAACAAAGAAAAGGATAAAACCTAGTGGGACAAAACTCCTCCCAAAAAGAGATAAAAACAAAATTCTCACTAAAGAATGAGGACAAAACCCCATACAAGGGGAAAAAACCCATATAAGAAAGAAGAAGAGAGACCATGCAACCCCTCTCAATGTTGAGTCTCTTACAATAATGGTAGAAGCTCAACATTGAATGTTAAAGAAGATCCAATCTCATCGAACAACATTCCTCCCCTTAGGAAGAAACAAAACCAAGATGGTATATGAGATGTCTTCCCATTCCAGAAAGGAAGAGGTAGGAAGAAGGATGAGGTGTGATGTCTCTAAAGGATGTGTTGATGGTCAAATTGACATAGAAAACATTAAGTGGAATATTTATATCCTACTTCTCTTGAAAAATATAAACAATAATAAATCACCTATCTTCCAAGGTCTCAAAAGTTGGTTCAAAACTATACTGTATCACCTAGTGGTCAACATGACTATAATGTTCAAGGGGCCTTTACTGGTTTAAAAGGTAACAAACTGATATTTTAATTGTTCCAACAATTTTTAAAGAAACAAAAAAAGATACATCACAAGTTTTAGAATAGGAAAACATGAATAAGTATCATTCTCATATTCGGACATGAAATTTTGTAATAAGCTTCTTAAAAAGTCAATACCAATGAATAAAATAACTCATAATCATTTATGCAATCATAACCATCAATAGTGTAGATTTAATAAGCATACTTGCAATTTTTTTTGTTTTACCAGAATTAATTAAAGACATTTAATTAACTCATCACAAACTCTGCAAACCAACAAATAAAATACGAATACCATTCCCAGTCAACACAATCAATAGTTTTAAATCCGGCTTCTTCTATTGATTCTTATTAAATAAGTTGCATTTACATCTAGCAAAATTCACTGGCGTATGGAAAACCATTGTCTTTTTTGTCACCACTAAACTTAAGAAATTGTTGTAAAAACTAACTACATAAAGTTTTAAAAAATGTCTAACTTAAGGCTACAAATCTAACTCCAATTTGTTGACCCCTTATAATGATGTCCCTTTCACCACTTATACAAGCAATGATTCCTTGTGATACCTGTTCTTGGTCGTCATATGCCCTGATAGTGGTACTCTTTGCTTTCTCAATAGTATCTTCTGAATAGCCTAGATGTTTGATCAATTGTAGGGTACAAATATTCAGACCAACACCTCCATCTACCAAGACTCTTTTGACCTTGTTTTTATGAATGACAACCTCAAGGTGTAAAGCACAGTTCTAAGATGGTTGTGACGGAAGGTCTTGCTTGAATAAGGTAAGAAGATGATTGGTGGTGTGGCCTACCATAGCTTGAAACTGACCAGTATCAATATTCTTGAGAATAGATGACTCAAACAAGGATTTCTCCAATATTTCCCTATGTGTGTGGGATAACCTTAAGAGTTCTAAGATAGATATTTGTGCGGGGGTTTGCTTAATTTGATCTAGAAGATTGTACTTTCTAGGATTAGATGTGGGAAAAGTAGGTTGTCCTAGATTAAGATGGGATTGCTTGAATGGCTATTTTGCCATGTCGTGTAGTGACTCCACATTTTGTACTAGCTCCTTTGATGGTGATGACAGTAATGACACTATCGTAGGAAGCCACTACATTAGAATAGGTATGTTGCACATTTGTGTAATCCTTAGCTTTCTCGTTGTTGTTTGCTTTGTTATGATCTAGCATAGGGTTCTTGTATATCTTAAGATCCTAATTCCCAGCTAGTACCTCAACATATATGGTATCATTTTTTATGATATCTTAAATGATATTCTTAAGTTTCATGCAATTTGTTGTTTTGTGTCCTTTGATTTTGTGAAAGTCATAGCGATCACGCTCGTTGTACCATGATGGTTTCTCTTGTGGTTCGAGGTAGTTTTCAAAGTTGGGAAGTGTTATCAAATTTGACTCTACCAACTTCTTCATGATCATTTCGATAGGTTCTGATAACTGTGTGTACTTGCATTTGGGATAGTTGTTCCTATTACTAATTCGCCTTTGTTACATGTCGGTGTTATTGATCTAATTTTTCTGAGGTTTTGTTTGTTGCATAGTTGGTTGGATGTTAGCAACTTGATTTTTATTAGGTCTAGGAGCACTTAGTATGACCTTAGCATCTACCACACCATCATTTGTTACGTTTTTGTTCTTTTCCCAGACTTGAGGTTTCTCATTTGAACTACTTGAAGAATCGTTGTCTTTGTAAGATTGAGTATTTTCTTATGAGATTAGAGCTCTTTTGATGTTAAAGGCTCTAGGGACAAGTTCGTCATATGATGTGACGCACTGCATTTTCAAGTGGAACAACAAATTTGGATCCAAATTGGCTATGATGATTCCCACTTGATGTTCATGAGGAAGCTGCCACTTGCTTTTACTAGCTCTTTATCTCCATCATTGTAAGAAATTAGTGAAAGTTTCCCATTTATTTTGTCTAAGAGTGTATAATTCTTCTAGACTACGTCCATGTCAAGATTGAAGGAGTAGTGATCAATGAATTTATTAGTGATTTCTTGAAAAAATACCAAAAGGAAAATGAGAAAACCAATCCATTGCATGACATGTTAAAATTTTGAGGGAAGAGGCGCATTAGATATGAATCATTGTAAGCCACCTCCATGCACATGACATTAAATTCTTTGATATGGTCCATAGAACTTCCTCTCCCTTTATATTTGTCAAATTTGGGGATTTCAAAACTAGGAGGGAATGGTATCATTGATATGTTTCAGTGAAATGGATAAGGACACAAGTTCTATGTATGGAGTTTCTTTACCTTGCCCATGCGAAGGTCCTGCATTTCTTGTGAGAGTACTTTCAATTGTGATGTTAGATTGTCTTGTGGGTTGGGTGGGGGAACATATGGTGGGATGACGAATGAGTTGTATGGGGTGTATGGTAGTGTGAGATTTTGTGAAGATGATGGGGGTATTGATGTATATGTTCCTAATGTGTTTGGATTGACAATGTTTTGTTGAGGATTATAATAGGAACCTTGTTGTTGTTGTTGGGCATACTATTGAGCTAGTAATACTTATTGTTGAGCTTCTTGTTGTTGTTGTGCCACTAGGGCTTGTTGTTAGGCCTATTGTTGTTGGTGTGCTAGTAAAGTTGTTTGTTGTGCTTGATGTTGTTTTTGTGCTAAGGCTGCTTGCTGAGCTTGATGTTGTTGTTGTGATAAGGCTGCTTGTTGAGCTACTAAGGCTGCTTCTTCTTCTTGTTGTTTTTGTTGTTGGACGACTTGTTGATAGGCTTGTTGTAAAGCTAAGGCATGTGCTTGTAATATGGGATCAGGTGGTTGTTGAGACATCTATGGAGGATTATGGATATTGATGTTTGAGTGGTAAAAGGATTGTTGATGAGAGGTGTGTTATCATGAAATCTAGCAGCACTCGTTCCACGGATAACCCCCCTACAAAACTTGTCTGTTTCCTAGGATTCGTGAAGTTCAAGTACACATAACGAAGTGATTTTCAAGCCACCTTGAAATGCGTTCCTAAGCCTTGAATAGTCAATTCGAGCATTCCCCCATGTTTTCCTTGCGAAGACCTTCGAAACGAGCCCCTTCGCGAAGTCTCACTGTTCATACTTAGTGAATTGCAAAAAATGCAGTTGCACTGGAAAAGTGCGCTCCTGCTCTGAAGCCAAAATTTGGCTAAGTATGAAAAGTGCAGGGGCACTAATTTTTAGCACCCCTGCATAAAAGTGAACTTTTAAAAAAAATGTAATAGCGCTGAATTTTAGCGCTATTACACTTTTTCCTAACACTTAACTTTTTCTGGCCCTGGCGCGTTTCTTCATGTTTTTCGCATTTTTCGTCAATCGTGCCACTTTTCGTGCCTAAATTTATTGCTCGACTTGAGTTAGGTTTTCGATTTTCTCTTTCACTTAAAAGTATTTTATTTTTCCATTTTCATTGTTTATGATCTTTTGTCTTCTTTTCTTCTTGCTGGTCGAGTGCTCTTCAAACTACAAATCACGTTTTTGACCATTTCAAGTCTTTTCTCCAGCAATCCTTGTGTTTCATCTGGGTAAGTCGATTCCTCTTGCTTCCTCTCCTTTCTCCATTCGTTTTTGTATATTTCTAGGATTTAAATATGCGTTTCTTTTTGTTTTCTTTCCACGCGTTCTGTTTTCTTCTCACATGTTCTCTCTTTCTCCCTTCGCGTTTTTTCCTCTCCATTCGCACCTTTGTTTCGCATGCTCTATCCATGTTTCTTCTTCACAACGTAAGAAATTGCAAGCTCTTCTTCCTCACACACTTTCCTCTTGCTTTTCTTTCCAACGTTTTTATGCTAACGCCTTTCCTTGTCGCCCTTTCTATCTTACTTTGGTGCGAGCTTTGAAAAATCTCTTGTTTTGAAAGAGGGTTTCTTTGGCTCTTGAACGTTTTTACAATGGTGATGAAATGAATTGCAGCTCTATCTAAAGGAAAACAAATTTTGTCTTCAAAGCTTTCCATGTTACAAAAACTTTGCCAACCCTGAGCGCCATTTTCATGCACCGCTACATCTGTTTTGTCAAAAATATGTCTCAGATGCAGAACCGCTTAATTTTAGCGCCCTGACATGTTGAGCATATTGAAATAAAATCTAACTCTAAAAAGTGCAGGAGCGCTAAAATTTAGCGCCCCTGCATCAAAACTGAAATTTTGAAAATGTAAGGGCGCTGAATTTTAGCACCCTTACACTTTTTACAATCTGTTTCAGATAAGCTTCATTTTTGTCCATTTCACTCCTGAACCTTGTTCCTTCCATTTTGTGCATCGTTTTGCGTGCCTTGTCATCCGCTCCATTCTTTCCCATCATCGTTGCTCATTGCACGCATTCCCATGTTTCCTAATGACTAATGTTTGTTCTGGCTTAACACCTTACAGTCTCTTTTCAAAGATCTTCAAGTCAGAGTGATCAAAGTTCCAGTTGTTTCTGATAACTGCCAGTAAACCTCCATCTTCTTCGAGAGCAAAAGCCAAAATGAAGTACAAATATCAAGGTGTCTATCCGCCAACCGTAGTGGTCTCCAAGGTGGAAGAGATAAAAGACACGGAGGTTGGTCATCAGGACTTGGTTGATTTTGCAAAGCAAACAGAGACGAAGCCTCTTCCTGATCCAATGAGAGCAATCATACACAGCAACCTTCATTTGGTGGCAATGTTCCCTACAGCTGCACATAATACAGAGTTTGTTCTTCAGGTGGCGTCTCACTACATCAGAGAAAGTAGAAGTGTGATCGATTCTTCTGGGCACGAGATTTTGAGACTTGACCCTGATTTCTTTGACATTGTTTTCAAGGTTCCTCATATGGAAAAATACATTGATATTTCTATATCAAAAGCACAAGAGGTCTTTGACGCTGATCCCAATAAATCTAAACACCTAATAAATACTCAATGGTTAAAGAAGCCTAGATCATTTGTTTCCAGATGGCCAAAAGGACTCCTGCGAAGTGATTTCAAGGATGACGTCAAAGATATGATCACATTTTTAAGCAGAGTGAAAGGCTTGCCGGAATCATCCACTTTTCATGATTGGATGTATGAATACATCAGGATCATAAGGAGATAAAGGTGCACATTGACTGGGGCAAACAGATCAGTGATGAAATACATGAACAACTGGTCAATGCTCCTTCTACATTGAACTTCTATATGACTTCTTACCTGGTGTACGCGGCGGCTGTAATGAGACAATTCCCAGGTCTATCTACAAAAGGGAATCAAATGATGGTACCTGTGTACAGATTTTTCTATCAATTGGAGCTGAAGGAAAGCTTTCATCACTTCAGGCGGGTCACAGATGCTTTCTTTGCGCCTTTGCTTTTCAATTTTGATCCAGCTCTTGAAAGAAGGAGAGTATTTGATGAGGCATATAAGGTGGTAAGTAAAGTTGGATGCCTATTTCTTCAATTCCCAACTTTTACTTATTTGAGAGTAGGGTGCTACACTGGTTGTCCCTACATGCTACCACATTATCCATCGGATAAGTGGTTCTCATGGAAACTTGCAAACAGTTGATGTCAGTGCAAAAGGAACGAAGAAGCAACCACAAGTGTGGATTCAAGTTCCCACTGACCATTGGCCGATATACTATCCCTACTGCACAAAAGGCTAAGTCTGTTTATGCTGAAATGCAGATCATGACAATCAAGACCTACAGGTATAGGTTTGATTTTGATTACCGAGATGTCAGAAAAAGATTGCAAAAGGGTCATCATCACAAGTACCGTTTTGAGGGCATCTGGGCTGATTGCAGAGATGAAGAAGCCATTCGCAAAATGGACTATTGCAGGTTGACTGTTCAACAGATCAGAGATCTTGATATCACTGACCTGCCAGAGGATTTTGCAGATCCTGGTGATATCATGAATGTTGTCTATGATGAGAAAGAAATTGCTAAAAGGCCATTGCCTGCAATTCAATGGTCTAGAAAAGAAATTACCAGCATAAGAGAGAGGTTGAGGCCAATCCTAGCCAACAGTGCAGAATGGTTACATAAACATGGTTATGAAATGAAAAGTTTCATAATAGACTCGGAAGGAGAGGAATCTGAAGCAGAAGCTCGCCAACAGCAAGAACTCCGCAACAAAAATAAATCAGCGGTTGTTCCCACTTCTTCACGAAGAGGTCCTAGGATCAAGTTCACTGTTGGCAAGAAAGATACTCAATCCGTCCCAGAGACAGAAATCATGGAATGTAATCCATCCCGCTCTAAGGGTAAAAAGTCTATTCCAGAGGAGGTAGATTCCGATGAAGAAGGAACTTCAAGTGATCAATCCGCTGAAGATGAAGATTCAGCAGAAGCAGACTCCAATGCAGAAGAGGTTTCTGAAAGCGGGCAAGAGTCTGAAGAAGATTATGAAGAAGGATCTAAAGGTGATTTTGAAGGTGAACCAGAATCAGAGAGACAAGAGGGTGATCAACAGGAACCTGGGCATGATCAGGAAAGAACTACTTCTCCTCCTGAGAATGTAGTTGAGGAAATTCCCAGAACGTCATCGCCTGTGACTTCCAATGTTCCTCATACCCCTCCAAATTCAAGAACTCCTCCACCTCCTGTTCCCTCGTCACCTATTCCTACCACAAGCATTCCTGCAATCGATATATCCACTATCCCTGCAACATCAACCTCGCTTGATACTCCCTCAGTGACAAGCATTCATATGGTTGATATACTGTCGAGCCCTCCATCGTCCATTCCTAGCCTGTCTTCACCAATGTATGATATCACTTCTGAGAATGAATTCAATCGTTTCATGAATGAGTCAATGCATGATCAGCTCAATGTGCAAACTACAGGAGCAATGATGACAGACACTTCTCCTATTGTCACGATACCCATGGTAACTTCAGATGTGATGATAGCTTTAGAAGTAACGATGACGGCTGAATTGACAGTAAATCCAGAAGTTCATACCTCTTTTCTTCCCCCTTGGCTAATATCTCAAGTGTCGAAGCGTAAAAATAAAATGATTTCTCCGGAGGAGATCGACCTCAAAGAGATAGTCCTTCAAAAGGCTAAAGGGAAGAAAAAGGCAAAGGTATACTCAAGGTTGAACGTTGATAAGTCTGGCCACAAGTATGCGGAAATTGGCATACCACCACATAAAGAAGGTGATGTCAATATGGAAGACTACACAGTGACAAAGGTCCAGTTTGGCAAGGTTACTAATGAAAGTGCAAAGGCCAATGCGCAAGTCACTTTGGATATCTTGGCCGGAAGACTAGATAAAGTAGAGCAAGCTTGCAATATGTACAAACAGAGGGCAGAGCATTATGCCACTGTTGTAAAGAGACTTGCAGGTTCTCCAAGTAATGCACAACCGCTAACAGTGGTAAGTATTGAAGACCCAGCTGTCAAGAAAGCTGAGAAGTTCGCCTCCAAAGGCAGAGTGTTGTATGATTTTGTTGAGAAGATCATTGAACACGGATCTCAGATTATAATTGTTGCGGACGAGAAAACTACCTTGTTGGCCAAGCTCACCACAGAGCTTGATAAAGAGAAAAGTGTACTTTCCCAGGAGCGCAGAGACATGGAAAAATGCCTATTGTCATGGTCAGAGATGAAATAGGTAAAGCTCAGTAAATTGGTGGAAGTTGGGGTAATTCCTGACAAAGAAAAGTTTGTTGAGGTAAGAGAATCCTTGAAACATCGAATTCAAGTAATTCAATCTCTTACTGAAGATCTCCACCAAGTACAGGAAGATGTCGAAGGACATCACGCTATTCTTGAAAAAGGTATCAAAGAATTGCCTGGTCAACTCCTTGAGGAGAATCGTATCTTCCTGCCGGCCACAGAAATATCTCAGATCTTCAAAGAAGCCATCATGAAATTGATTGACAGTTCATAATTTTCAGAAGCTTCACTAAACATCATTTGTGATACAAGGCTCGCATTGGATAACCTAAAAACGCATCTTGATAGGTACAAGAAGGTTCACTCATCTGCCATGAGATCGATCATGAGAATTCACACCATTGTGGACTACACCATTGGTCCAGATGAGAAGTTTGTGCAAGAGACTAGGAGGAAATATAAAGACTTTCGCGCCCAAGGCAAAGAAACATGAAGCAGCCTCCTATTCTCCAGTGTTAGACATTTTCAGTGCATCCCTTTATGCATCTTGTAAATAGTTCTTGACATTTCAAATGTCTTTTTGTAAATTGTAATTACACCAAGCTCAAAGATGTAATCTTTTGAAAACAAATTACACTTTGACTTTGGTCAAAGTTAGGTGAGATCTCCTAAAATCACTCACCCAACTTTCCTTGATTTCCTCAATTAGATTCCTAATTTTGCTCATCCCTCTTTCTATATAATGTGAGGGATTTCCATTGTAAAGTTTATCCTTTAGTATTTTGCAACGAAGTGCTGCCCTTTTTGAAGCAAATTTGTGAAACTTTGCGTTCATGCTTTGTGAATGAAATTCGATCAATAAAGAAGAGGATTGCAAACCAAACTTTGCGTTGGATTCGATACTTTTATGAATTGATCTCATTGGTGGTAATTAGGTGATGAAATCTGAAGGACTCTAAGTGATTTATGTAAACTTTGTGTTGCATCTATTATTTAGATTTGCATTTGTGTTTTTGTTTAACTATTGTTGAATGATCTACAAGACTTTGTGCTTGTAATTGTTCATGCTCTTTGATACTTTGGTTGGATGATCTACAAGACTTTGTGCTTGTAATTGTTCATGCTATTCGAGGAATTGTTGCGTCTAAGAAGACTATGTGCTTCTAACGTGACAAACGATACATTTTCAAAGATCCACCATTGATAAAGCTACGGAAACGACTTTGTGCCTTCGTGAGCTTTCCTTTTACTTTATTTGTTTATTGTTAATTACTTCTAGTATCTCTATGCTTTGCTTTGACAAGATAGAGGTATTGGTATTACTGCTAGTTGATCGTTTAAAGTTGTTAAGAATTGTGAACTTCCAACAGTGAAGCATTGTAAACATCTTCTCTGAAAAAAGAGAGAAGGATGAATGTAACACACCCCCCCCACTTCGTAAGTTTTGTGTACATTTTGTAATTACTTGTTTGTTTTACTATCGCTTCTATCAGCAGTAAGAAGGGCGCCTCCCCTTTTCGAGAGGAGAGATTTACATCTCACATAGCTGTGGCTGAAGTCCAAGTTGTGTAATCTATCGAAAAGTTGATTACATAATTTTCACCCAACAAGGTGGAGGGTTCCCTTGATTATACATTCCTTCTAAGATGGTAGAATAAGGTGGAGGAATGTATGTTTGAGGTCCCGATTGATTTGGCATAGTAAAGGAGACTGTGGGAAAAGATGATAATGATGTCATTAAATTTTGCAATGTAAATGACACAATAGGACCTTGAGTCCATTGATTGAAAATATTTCCTTGTCCCATGTTGTGAGGATTGCCTTGTGCCAAACATGTAAACAAGGGATTTGTGATCAAGGTACTTCCTGGATTGACAGAAGCCATAACCAAGGGATTTTTTTGAGGTAGATTGATGGTGGAACCCATCGGAGGGTTGGATAAAGATGTCCCTATTTGCATTAAGGGTTGGTTCTGTGATATGGTATTGACATGCCCTTGTGTGTTGTTTTGAGATACTTGGTCTATACCGCTTTGTGTGATGGCGGGCACACGTGTGGTACTCATAGGTATGGATGAAGAAGGGTGTCCCCGAAATGTTGAAGTGGTTGTGGAATAATGAAGTTCAAGCAATGTGTGTAGTTGTTTTGGAGCTTTGGGAATAAGAGAAGCACCAAAAGTAGGTTTCCAAGTGGTTGTTGGAGGTGGAGGATTAGTGTCATGGGTACCCACAAGTGTACTAATTTCAAATGGTGAAGTGTCACCAAAGTTTTTAACAAGGCTGGTTGCAAGACTAGGAAAAGATGTTTGATTTAGTCCTAGTGATGGAGTTGTGAAACTTTGTGTTAAATTATGTGCCACAAACGTTGGGGAGATAGGAGCTATGTTTTCAAAGGCTTGATGTTCCATAATTTCCTCCCTAGTGAGCTCCAATGGGATGTTTCTGATATCTTCTATCTCATATTGTCCTAATGGGGATGAAGGTTGTTGTGATGGGGTAACGTGACTTCTAGGATCAAATTCTAAAGGATTTGGATCACTTGAGGTAAATGTAACTTTGGTTTTCTCCATGATTCTCTTGTGTTGTGATCTTGTCTTTACCATAAATTTTGTGTCACCTATGGGAGAGTTGTGTTGAGTTTTGTAATGTTTGAGCTCTCTAGTTGACTCAAATCTAGGTAAAAGGGACACTCTAAGTCTTTTTGGAGAAATGATGATAATGGGGGATGACTACAACATCAAAATTTTGTTCAAAAATCTTGATCCATAAAAATAGGGCATTCAAACTCTAGATCCACTTGATTGTAGGAGGTGTCCCAACTCAACTAGAGCCTTTAGGTATCAAAACTGCATGCATGTGAAGTGGCAAATTTTTGACTGTTGGTTGGAGATGACTTGAGTTCACTATTGTGCCTTCCTATTTCATAGGAACTACTCCAGACGTTACACTTTGACTTCAAAACTAGTTAAAACATCATGTTTGTACTCCAAAATGTGAGCTATATCTTTATTACACTTTATTTTTGCTTATATCTCTCATAATTGGCCAAGATTTGCATCAATACTTCTTCATCCGACCCATCTAACCATTTCATTTTGAACTTTTCCTTTTCATATCCATCAGTGGCTACTTTTGTGATGTCTTTCAAATTCCTAATATCACCCATAGCATGATGGGTATCAAACTTAATACCTGCAAATCTATTGAGAAGAATACCTTCATCTGTGTCTACCATTATCTTCCATCTATTATTCCAGGCATCCTTAATGTTTTGTAGCTCTCGTAGTTTGCCACTTGGTGGTAAATCCTAAGTAGTCACCAAATAAACAACTTCTTCAAATAACCTAGTTTGCTTCAATATCATCAATTATAGCCTCAACAAAACTATCCTTTATTCAATCATTACTTCCATTTTAAACACCATGATTTTATTGCATTTAATTAGATAGTTTGAATTTTCATCCTCCAAAATACCTACCTCATTGACCTCGTCTACACAAAATTTATTCAGCTCTTTTATCTTTTCTAAGTACTTGGTACTTTTCTTCCCCATACCACATGTTTTTAATAAATTCTTTGATTTTCCTTTTTAAAGCACATGCATCACTATACAACTTATAACCCATTTCAAGCAACACTTCTACCTCGGCCTTGACTTGGATAGTAAAAGTGTCGAATATGTGTGCTTTCTCTTCATTTCTACAAGATCCTCATCTTCTTTCCTACTTACTAACATAGGCACTTTAGAAGAAGGTTTTTTAGAAAATGGGGAAGCAAGATCTTTGACAAATCTTTTCATATGCTCCAGTTGAGCCTTTAATTCATCTTTAGCCAACTTATCCTTCTCCATTCTGGACTTTGTTGAAGTCGCTGCCAAATCCAGAAGTGACATTTGTTGATTTCGAGTCTGCTTCCCCAAATTAACTGTGCTTATCTAATAATTTGAATATTGTAATTCTCTATCATCTTTTTTAGCAACAAGGGTAGCAATTTGTACAATAAAATATACTTCAACAGTTAGCTTGGTGGAATGTATAACCCTGGACCTCTTCCTAGGTTTTTCCACTTTTATTCCCTTCATCATTTGATCCCAACTTAGAGGTTGAGTCACCACTTGTTGCCTCTTCTCTAAATTAAGCTTAAGCCATGTGGGAGCTACATTAGTTGTTGTCATTTGTTGTTCTCATTGAGGATACTCTTCTCCTCCACTCACCACTGTTTGCACTTGTTTGGCCTTTTCATGTTCTAACTTCTCTCTTTCAAGTTGCTCTTGTTTGAGCTTCTCCTTTTCAATATTTTCCTACGCAAGCCTCTCATTTTGAGCTTTTATTTCCTCAATCTTCTTTATTTCCAGCTCCTTCTGAGCTTCCTCTTCATCTCTTTTCTTTTGCTCTTCCTCTTTCAGTCGACCTTCCTCTTCTATAACCTCACCCTCAACAACCTGCTTTTGGAAATTTCCATTATTTCTTGTTGCTCACCCTTTGTTAAGACATGCTCCATTTCTACTTCCCTCCAAAGGTTTCCTTCTCCCAAATCTACATCTTCCTCCTCAAATTCTTCTTCATCTTCTTCCTTTTCTTCCTCTCTAAGAGGAGTCTCTTCAGAATCTGAGGGGAGAGAAGATTATGTGACTGTTATTGGCTCTTCCCCTTCTCTAGTTGTTGTCTTTGTTGTTGAAGGTGCAATGGAGGGAGCTTTCTCAGTTCCATTTCCTCAGTTCATGAAGGAGTAGTAGCAAGACCTTCTTGAACGATTTTCGCTTCAGAATACATTATAGAAATAGGTTAAGCACTGAAACTTGAGACTTCTAAAAGGCTTTCATGACCTTTTCCATTGTAACCTCTCCCTCTCCTGTTAATAGAGTCTACTTTTTGACCTTCTTCTACTTTTTAGGTGGAGAGGAGGAGCTTTGTCCCTGTGTCTCTTTCCTTTTAGCCCTGCTCTTCCTGTCTTCTAACTTTTTAGTAATCCACCTTGAGCTTTGTTCTAAAATAGTAGTAGATATATTATCAATGTCACATTCTTCTTTTTCCATCCAATTGATGGGTGCAAAAGCTTGAGTATCTGTTTGCTCCCTATCAGACTGAGGGTCAAGTGTTAAACCATTATCCAGCATATTTTTGGGTATATCCTCTTTTATCTTGAATTCCTTCATCAAAGGTATGGTTAATGTAATGCCCCATCGCACGAACCCCAAAGGACAACTAAAACTAACAAAATTACTATACAATTTTATTTTTTAAAGTAAAAAATTACAAAAGATGAATATTAACAAATGACACATGGAAAGCAATTATACAAATACAATAACAACTATGTCCTTTGGGATACACGTGACAACATTACGTATCATAAACCCATTCCATAATGGCATTTAACAAATTCCAAGATTACATTATAAAACCATAATAATGAATTAAGATTAGATTAATCATTCATCCAAGACATCACATAAATGGGAAGTAACCATATACGAACACATAACATAACCTAAGAGAATATATACATATATACATTACATTGATCGAATTGGAATATACAAGTACATTAATAGAAGAAATTACATCATTTTCAAGATTACATGTGCACATCAATGCTTCCCAACACATAGTGGGAAAATGGTACATCAAAAGCAAGAGTAATACAGAAATGAACATGGTACAACTGAATTGTGGCAAAGCTCTGGATCAACTATCTCAATACCAGCTTTGCGCTTCACGAACATTGTTTGGGAAACCAATGGGGTACTAAGCACATTCCACCCAACCACGTGGACCCAAAGGCCCAACCCCGTGCTAAGAGATGACAAAAAAGACCCTCGGCAAATAACAATCAAGCAGAAGACTACAAGACTCAACCAAACAAGAATAACAAGGGATGCTAAGGGAGAGTATCATCGCATGGCCCTACATGGGTTACCCAGGCTGCCTCTCACTAGGTGTTGACCCCCATCTATGGTTACCCAGGTTACCTCTCACTAAGTGCCGTCCCCCATCTATGTTTACCCAGGCTACCTCTCAATAGGCGTCGGCCCCATAGGGTGACACATGTAGGTTCACTAACCTTTCATGAGGACAAGGTAGTGAACTTGCCAACCATGGCCTTCTTAGCCCACCCTTAGTTTGTGAAAGCACTAATGGCATGGGCGAGGCATCTTAATCATTCTTGTTTAGTGTCATCCTACCCAACCCACTAATTAATTTTATTAGGTTATCACTTGTTAAGGGAACTCTTCCATGGGTTACCCAGGCTGCCCCTTTATGTGTTGACCCCCATGAAGAGCCACTATCTCTAATAGCCCCAAAACAAAACTCACAACATGAAGTGTACCAAAACATGTAAAGCACTAAAACCACAACAACCAAGAACATATGTGAGGCATAAATCTTCTCGCTCAATGCCATTACCCAAGGCAAGAAAACCATGAAACAAGGTACAGCCACGAGAGCTCGAAAAAGGAACAAAATCAACAAATCACAAGGGACTAACCATGGAAAATCCAACATAAAATCCAATTTTCCCCACTTCCTCTAGAAGCTTGAAAGCCATCTACCCAAAACTACCAAGTGAGAGCAACTTATACATTGCAAGTTCCCAATATACTCAAAACATGACTAAGCATAAAATCACCTCAATAAGAACATAACATATGAGGACTTACAACCAACTAGGAAACATTACAAACAATCAAGTGAACATAAAAGTCCATCATTTGATTCTCTAGCACGTTCCATGTAAAGAATATATTCATGTAACCATTTTACGGAGCTTTTCTTCTAAAACATCGACTATATTTTACTTTCAACCCATATTGAAATCATTAAACTAAACTAACTTCATAGATATTAAGATGCGCATAATGAATTAATCTTTTATTATAAACACAATAGATATATATTTAATAGAACATACACTATTGATAATAATAAACATTTAAAATCCTCACACTATTTAATTTGCACTCCCATGTTGATGTCAATTAAATAAGTAAAGAACCATATACATATGTTATCCGCATTTAAAGTAATAACATCAAAGATCATTCTACAATAGTCAATTTCATTACATTTTTAACGTTCATTGCGAAACATTTAAATACTCAACGAAATTATATAAACATATTCCACATACATTTAAACACATTTTCTTTTAAAATAAAACACCACATATTCATCTTAATTTTTAATTCCTAATATATATTCATGAACTTACATACATATATAAAACACATAAACTTTTTCACATATAAGTAAATATTTAAAAATCTATACTCCTTATAATAATTTATATACAATATTTTATATTAATCTATTATTAGAATTAAAATTTGGTTAGATTTATTAACTTGAATAAACTATTTATTTCCATATTTGAAAGAGAAAAACAAAAACAAACTAAAAATAGAAATTATTGAGATTTGTTTGAGTATTTAGCTAAGCATAGTTAAGTATATTCACCTGTCCATGCAAGGAAGATATATCTAACATGGAGACTCTGTTGTTAATGATCAACATGAACATATAAATCTGAACGCCATAAATATTTATATAAATCTTCCTAAAGAAATAAGCATGAAAAAAAAAGGACTTGAGCCAGGCACTAAGCAACCTAGGCGCAACCATCTAAATGCACAACCCTAACTAATTTCTAACCAGCAAAGATAGTGATTCCAACGCACTTAATCCACAAACTAACTCAGAAACTAAGCAGGGTGATCTCTCTCTTTTCCACCGAATCTGAAATTTGTCCTCTCGAGAACAATCCAATTTACTCTGATCTGTATTATTTTTGGCTTGCTATAAAGAATAATTGTAGAGCAGTTTTATATGACGATGATAATTATAGAGAAATTTTATTTTGACAAGAGGGTCATTCCCAATAAAAAATTTCGTTCTCCCAAACAGAATAACTTTCTCCCCAAATCTCCAATATAAAAATCCAATTCCCCAAAAAATCACATAAGTTTTCAAAAATAAAAATCAAATGATAAATCCTGAAAACCACAAAAAACGACAAGTTGCCTTCACATTTTCAGTTCAAGCCTACGCATGCACTTGCATGTCAAATATTTTTGCTTTAATTCTCCTTTTTAATTATTTTTTTATGATTTCGCTTTATCTTTAAATTTTCCATTTAAATTCCAATTAAAAATTTATTTAAACAACATTATCCATAATATTTAAAATTAAAAATAAACATTATTACTAAATGGAATAATAATCTATTATATTAAATTAAAATATCCTCATTAATTAAAATAACAATATATATATTATCAACACACTATAACTTACGAATTAATTCAATAATTAATTAACGACATTCGTTTAATAATCTAATTTAATATTTTAATTAAATCACATCATATTTAAGAATGTCGCTAAATCAAACCAATTAATTGAACGACCAATAATAAACTTAACACCCATGAACATCATAATATCAAATAAATAGAACAACATTAAACAATTAAAACTAAACGACTTAGAAAGAAATGATACCAAAACGGAAACAAGGTTGCAAATGAACCACATCGTCTAAACACAAAGACGGGGTGACGGACTAGGATAGGGGACTTTCTTGCCAACTCCAATTTCCACATCATACCCATTCGGCTTATAGGGCACGCTCAAACATGACAGTGTAGGCGGAGTCGATGCCCAGTACCTACATCTTGCATCAAACCAATGTCAAGCAATATATATCCAAACACAAGCATAGCATGAGAGGAAGTCGCAATGTAGCAAAGCGCTCGCGAACAAGCAATGCTACACCGTCCTCTCACCAGACTCCAACGAGTAACACATCAGCACAAATATCATAAAGCAGTTACTAACCAATTGCATAACAGCATAGTACCACATCCAAATGATAAACATAACCAATTAAATCCAAACACCATGTATCATCGTCACATCAACATCATAAAAGAGTATCACAAGTATCCAAGCAACCAAACTGTCAACTAAACAAATCAAACTGGTGAACAGTCACCAACATAGTCCCCCAGTACACAACAAAACATGAAAAGAGTATCAGAACAATGACAGCAACACGAGAGGCATTATAGTAACCTTTCATATTTTCTTTTCCTAACTTCAAACTCATCTTGTAAATCTGCCCAAAAATCTTCTATATGAGGTTCATGATGAGAGAAGGATGCATACAAGTTATTCATTTTCCCCTTTGGGTCAAAATCCTTCCTTCCTTGATATAGCTTAAAGTTGACAGCTTGTGGTTCCTCAGTTGTTGACTTGACAACTCCAATAGGTGGGCAATGATAAAAACCAAGATCAATCAGATACTTAACCTCTGCAACTTTATGTTTGCTACTAAACTTGAGGTTAACCTCACTCATTTGTCGAGAGAACTCAATCAAACTCCATTTATCACTGCAATATCTACATAACAAAAATGGTGCTCCATTAAACTCCCATAAGCGTATGTAAGTTGACTTAGGATGCAGGATAAACTAGTTCCCCCATTGCTTTACCAATTCCATGGCTTTTGTAATCAATCTAGAGCCCACATCTCCTAATAGTTGAATAATTATAACATACAAAAAGGCATCATTTACTCTCTTAAAATGCTTCTCTAAAGTTTTGAGTTCCAATTGATCATAATACTCCCAAATCTTGCTTTGTTCAGGCCTTTCACCTTTGACTCCTTTAGTGTTCAACCCTAGGAAATTTCCCATCCTTGCTACACAATATACTACATATGATGACATAGAATTCTTTCAAATCCTTTACCTTTGTGAGCTAATTTGTATATAGGGTAAAAGTACAAAGTTGTGTTACGCTTTATGAAGGAAATGACCAACATTGATCCAACTTTTAAACTTGAATCACTAAAATGTGATATATGTTTTGAATTTGTAAATAATGTAAACTAGTAAAATGTGTATTTTTTAGTATATTTTTTGTTTGTATTTCTTTTGTAAAATTAAAAAATTATTTTAAACTAGTTTTAATAAATTAACATTATAATTTAGTTACATGAAACATCAAACTTTTTATAATAATTTTTTTTTTTCTTCTAATTTTTTTGTGCATATTCATTACTTGAAACTTTAGTGCATGGATATATTTTTTTCCAATTTTGCTAAACGTATATTTTTAAATAAATATTAAAATATGCGTGTATCAAAAAAATATTTATTTAAAATGGAAAAAAAATATACTATCTTGATATAGATTCTTTTATCTAGTGCATCATTTTTTTTCTTCAATTTTTTTTAATAGGCATTGTAATCAACCTAATATTTGTGTTGATAAGCTACTTTTGGAAAAAATAAAAAATAATTAATAATTAAACTATTTTTGAAAACTAAACTTATGGATCTACAAAAAGGTAATTTTTATATTTAAAAAAAAAATGTTATTTGCATCAATAGGAGCTATTGAAACTTCAAATTTCAAATAATTTTATCTTTTTGGTAAATTGGCCTCAAAGTGGTGCTCCATACATATTTTTAGCCAACAATTTTAGTTGAAAAATTGTGGAAGTATCTAACTTAGCTAGAATGAATCTTACTAGATCATATGTTTGATCAAAATTTATTTCTAATTAGAAATACTTAAATCCAGTTGTGTTGATAAGTTGGTCGAAAGTGTAACACAAGTTTGTGCTTTTACCCTATGATCAGAAACAATCTACCCCCAATCTAAATATATTGATCCATTTAAGATTGCCTCAATAAAATGGAACATCCAGTGTTCATATTTATGAGAACTTTCCTTTCCCATTTCTCTACTCAATAATGTAATAATGTCCCCTACCTCTGAAAATAAATTATATCTCCAAAGCTTTGCAGACAACTTAGTAATAGATTTCTTACCAGTCTTCAACCAATTCTTATTCATGTGTCACTGGTGTGTGCTTACATCCTTTTCATATTGTAGCAATGACTCAGCTTTTGTTACCATTATCAATTGAGAGTAGGGTGGCAAATCAAACAGTATTCCGATCATGGCTAGAGATAGGTCAATAATTTCATTTCCGCCTTGATCAATACATTTACGTTGGGTGGGGTTGTATGCCTCTCCCACTACTAAAATGAGTTATAGACACTGAACAACAATAGGGAAAGATGCTCCATGAGCTAACCTTGAAGCTACTATCCTTCTAGCCCTTGGCCTAGCATTATCATCAAATGTTTCCTTCTTGAATGCTTCTAAGTCAATGTGTCCCAGCATTGTATAAGTTATCTTCATTACCATGGCGGTGAACTTAGACGCCACAAGAGCACCTTTGTATTTATTATTCATAGTATAATGGGTCTAATCTAGCTTTGACAACTTAGCCTTTTGCTCCTTTTCCACTTCCTTAGCACCAGGTTAGTCCCCTAAGTCAGACATTTATGATATCTTCCACATGAGAGTGTGGCAAAAGAATTGCTTCCTTGATACAATAATGATAAAACTTGATACATAATGTACATATGAGGCCTTGCTTATATAGGCAATGCGAGCAATAGAATTAAACAAGATTGTGACAAGTGTCTTAATCCTAAACATGAGACATAAAAAGGAAATGATGAAATGAGATGAGATAAGATCACATGAGAACTAAGACTTCTAAAAAGATTCTTAGACCCCCAAGTGATGAAGAAGAAAACAACACACTTCCAAATTTCACCCAAATTTGCAAAACCTAGATTACAAAAAGACTATAAACGATAACAATGAAAATTGACAATAACTTGTGTCAATTTAAAACTCGATTCATGATTGCAACACAATTTTCTCAATCTGAAAAATAACTCATTTAGTCTTCAAATTTCATAAAAAAAATATATATTACAAATATACAGGCAACTCCATTGCCTCTCTGACTTCCAACTCTTCATCTCCCTTTGCTCGTCCACACAATCACCTCCTCTAGATTACCTCCATCTTCAAGAACATTGTCCAGCATGCACAACTCTACTAGTCTGCAATGACATGATTCTACCCTCCTTAAGAATACATCCTCTTTGTTCCTCTTATACTGCGCCTCCTTCGTTGCAATTCGATACCGCCTTCCTTTTGTCTGTAGATTTTATTCACACTACAATGTGTTCTAACTTTCAACATTTATCCACAATGCAGATTTCATTCTGTTACACTACTGTACCACTCTACTTCGATTCAGGCCTTGTGTTTCCATGCTCCCTTTGTTTGAACACACGCCCTTCAAAATATTAAGTCCGCATACATTTGTCATATTCATTTGTATAATTCTCTGCACTCAAACTCGGCGATAACTTTTATTGCCTTTGGATTCTATGATGTTTTGCCAAGGCATCGATTTGATTTGTCTTCAATCTCAGTGCATATCACTATTCTCCAATGGTTTCAATTTCTACGCAGGAAAACCAGGCATTGTTTCACAATGCTACCTCCCAACCACCCCTCTACCTAGCGTCCCTTTCTTCCCTTCCACCGTGCCTCCCTTACTCCGTACGCTAGTTTTTATGCCTTATTTTGACCCTTTATTTCCTCCCATCTTGCACTAAACATTCTTACCTGGTTCGCGCCCCTTCACCTTTCACTTCTTGCATGTCTTTTCCAATTCATTGGCTGCATCATTTTTCTTATATTTTTTCCTACCATATATTAAAGCTAGTTTGCCATCGAATAACTATCCCCTTTTGATGCTCAACCTCATCTGACTAATATGGGCGCTTCCTTATCTTCTTCTTCCCATGCTTTCCCATATATGTTGGCACTTTTCAATATAGATTAAATAAAGAAACTTTACAATAACATTTTTTTTTAATTGCCTCCATTATTTGCAATCATAATGCCTCATTTGTTTGGGCAAATTTAAAATTTTATTTGAGGCGTTTGAGTTCTAACTCCATAACAAATCTTTCAAGAATAAATTACAATATCACCTTTATGAGCATCACCTAGATGCAATGAGTGTTAAGTGGGTTTCACTATCATGAGAGATGGATTCTTGTGAACCACTACTCATGAAACATGGGTTGATGAATTTGACTCATAAAACTACACGTTGAATCTTGATAGCAATATCACTAGTTGTTTTCTTTTTAGTTTTTTACTTTAAAACTAATATATGATATCAGTTGTGTAAACTAATTAAAAACTTTGTTATTAAATATTAGATTAATTATTATTTTATGCAAATAATTATTAGTCTTAAATTATGAATACATAATTACACTTATGCTATTAAATACTAGATTAATTATTATTTTATGCAAATAAAAAATTAGTCTTACATTATGTAATCAATAGCATTTTACTATAAAATTGTATCTATGCAATATAATTAGTTTAGTAAGATTTAAATTAAAAAAAAAAATATTAATTATAATTTTTTTAAACATTAAACAAAATTGAAACCAAACCATTTGTGGAGGTATTTATAGGGCCTACGATTATGAGTATTCTTATCACACTTTGAATTACATCTACTGCTTAATATAGCTGCAATAACGATGTATCTTGCATCATCCCTATAAATTGTTAGGAAGTGATAAGGAATCATCTAGAATGAGAAGTCTTTCTTAAATAACTAACATTAGTCTAGCATTAAAAAAGATGGATAATTTATTAATTATATTTTTATTTTTTATTGAAAATTTAAAAAGATTTTACTCAAAGGGAATTTATTTGTTTGATTAGTTCATTTATTTATAATGAAAATTTGAAAGAAACATTAGTCAATTAGATGTATAGACCTTAGTTATGATGACTAAGTACTATATGAAGAGTAGGATTATAATTCAATAGTAAACAAATACTATTTAATGAGACTGAAGATGACAACCTTTGTGCACTTCCATTAGGGGAGTGTAGTCTTCGATGAGACACTTGAAACCCAAGTGGTCCTCGTGAGTTTTAAGAATAGCCAAAGCGTTACATTTCATATGTGTACACATGTTTATCACGTATGAATAGATGTCTATTATGTTTTGATGGATGTTTGTCCCTTATGGACAAAAGATACCTAAATATACAGCTAAATAAACACAATAGTTTAATAAATGGATAGAATATTGATAATAATAATAAAAGTTCATGATAACTATAAAAAATAAAGCTTTAATAAATACAAAATTGGGTGAATTTAGTGATACAACTTCCTCGAATTTCTTCAAATATTATACTCTACAAATATTATCATCTTTAGGGGTGTATTTTAGTAGTACTTTCTCATTATGCATACTTTTGGTGTTGTGTTTGATCCTTCTTTAAGTTATAGTTGTTGTTCCTTGAGAAATCCCACAAGTTTTTTTTAATTAGTCATGTATTACACAATATTTAGGTTATTCTTTGAATGACCTAATCCTCGTGAATAGTTCTTTCTTATATGGCATATCTCATGAGTTAAAATAATTCATTTGGCAACCACTTCATCCCACAAACATTTAAATTAATCTAATGAACCATGCTTGAGTAATTCTCATGTTATAGTCTGATTTTTAGAATTAGCTTTTAATACTTGAGACATTTTTAATGCTCCATTTCTCTTGAGACATTTTTAATGCTCCATTTCTCTTGAGAATACATTTATTTTATGACTAGTCTCTCATGAGTTTTTAATGTTCCATTTCTCTTGAGAATACATGTATTTTATGACTAGTCTCTCATGAGTTGAGTTTGAATGCTCTACTTAGTACTCATCCAAGGGATTAAGTGGATTGAAACAAGAAAAATGAGCCATTATATGAAATCAATCCTTGTTTTAAATTAATTAACATGGTGCACTCCTTAAATATTGTTTTCTCATCAATAAATGTAAGGATAACTCATAAAGCACATCATATTTTGAAGGCTTTCTAATTGAAGTATTAAGCTGAACAAGTTTTTTTATGATTTGTTAACACAAGTTAAAGTGTTACTAAGATGGTTGATCTCCCAAGAAGAGCAAATATTGTAAATTGTAAGTTCTAAGGAGTACTTCATGTTATATACAATATTGTTCATACAAAATCAATATCATGGAATTAATCATAGATGTGACAAATAGGTCATAAAGGAATTTTGGTACTACACAATTTTAACCAAGCAAAACTGAAATGATTGATAATAAGCTTCCCTAGTACTCATCTTCTTCATTGGAGAGATTAGTGATCATCTTAGTCAAAATAATATTTGAGATATTAAGATCAATATTAACATCTTATACACATAGAATACATAACTTTATAGAAGTTATAGCACTCCCATCCCCTATCCTTGGCATTTCAAACAACCCTATCTCACCTATTGCAACAATCATCGCATTCATCCATGGCAAGATCTTTGATTCTCTAGCTATAGGTAGTCATGGGAGTTCATTTCTAATGCAGGTTTTCTCACCCTTATCTAATGCAGGAGCATCCTAGGCAAGTGTGCAATCCTACATCAACCAAAAAGATGGTGTTTCAGTTTTGTTGGAGTTGTCTCATTTTTGTTTCAATTTTGGTGGATGTTCTCTATTACAAGCAAACATGGATGTGACTTTGCAAGTGGCAAAGACATTCACATTTAAATACATTGGCATTGGCAAAGTTCTAAAGAGCTCAAATAATCCTCGAAGAAGGATTTGCACACGGTTCCATCATTGTCGTCATATCACAAAGTAATAGATTTGCATATTGATGGTCACGAAATTTTCCATTGGTATTCATAAGTTTGAATTAAAGGACAAATAGTTTAAAAAGTTGAAATCCAATAACGAATATGTAATGAAAATAAAATACAAGAGTGAAATTTTAAGAACAACAATAAGAGATATAGGGGCGCTTGAAGGAAGAGATTACACACAGTGTGTGGTGGATATACTCCACCCAGTAAATAAATTCAAAGTAGATTTGGTGGTCAAAATACCACATAGAAGGAAGAATATGAAAGGTTGACACTAAGAAACAAGAGTGGAATTTAAAATAACAATAATGGAACATGAATAGGCAAGGGGTCGAAGAGAAATGGCACCATATCAGATGGCATTATAAATGAAAAGGCAAATGTATTGTGGGGGAGCGCGTACAACTGAGATATAAAATCTCAATTTAAATTGTACAATAAAAATGCACAAATAAGTTAAGAGGGGTTGCACATAAATTGTGCAAAAGGTAGCGCTAGAAGGCAAAAGGATTTCACGCAGGAAGGAGAAGATAATTCACCGAGGTAAGAGGAATATGATGGGAGTTGTCTGTTGATATATATCTGCAAATTTATGATTGATTTGAATAAAAAGAAGCTTAAGAAGAGGAGCAGCGCAAGAGGGTGAGTAAGGAGGGGTGGCAAACAAAGAGAGAAAAAGTATAGTACGAGAGAGATAAGTAGTCAACGCAAGAGTTTATAGATTGTTTTAATTGTTAGTGGACTTTAGAAATAAAGTTGTCACTATAATTATGTAATTTGAAATTGTGAATTTGGATGGACTGAAGTTGTTGTTTGAATACTTTGAGGCAAAGTGTTGTCTCTCTGATTGTAAACTTGTAGTTAAGAATGGTTTCTTGGACATGAATACAAATGGAGTAAAGTTAGTGAAATCTTGGATTGATTTTCAATTGACAAATGCAATTGTCAATTGAAATCTGAATTGACTGAGGAATTGTGCAATTTCTAATCTAAGAGAGTGTGTGTGTGAATTTGGACAGCGTAGGTGATCGATTTTGCATCTGCAATACTTGGTATCAGAGCCTATGATCTTAAGCGCATTGCAAAACGTCAAATGTGGCAATTTGTGTCAAGACCAGTGGGTGGAGTTGTGTGAACTGATCGCCGAATGTGAGGCAATATGCACAAGTATGAAGCGGTTGTGGAGAGCTCGAGAGGATTATTGCAAGTAGAGAATCCCTGAGCAACCAAGAGTTGGAAGTCGTGAAGTGATGTGAGTTGTGGAAGATTGCAGCAAACAAGATGGGGTGGGTCATGAGGACACCTATGACGATATTGTTCTAGGAACAATATTGGGAGAAAGTAGAAAATGAGAAGTTTGAGAAGATGGGATAGATGGTTCGTGAGGAAGTGGGAAAGATCGAGGTGAGGATCAAGAATTTGGAAAGAATGTTGGGAAAAGTGAGAGCAAAGTGGTAAAGAGGAGCGAGAAGAATGTTGAAAAAGAGGTGAGGGCAACCCCTTCGAAGGGACGTGAAGAAGAAAAGAAGATGAAAGATAATGAAGAAGTAATTGCAGCAGTAGAGGATGTAGTTGCAACGATGGAGTACCAAAAAGTTGCAGTTGATGAAGATGTGTAAGATGTCATAGCAAAGGATGACATTGCAACAACAAAAGAGAGAGGTACGTTTGAGTTTTCTTGAATTTAGTGATGAGGAGGTTGAGTTGAAATTTTATATTGTTAAGGTGAATGAGGAATTAGTTGATAGAAAGAGAGATCATGTGATTGCAAATTGGTGTATGAATAAGTGTTTGCATATAGAAGTTGTGGAAGATATTGCAGGATTTTGGTGGAGGTGGTCAGTTGAAGGTGGGTTTGATCCCACGAAGGAAAGAGGAGAAGAGAGAGCATTTGGCAAAGGAGGTCGAGCTATGGTGGACATGAGTCCACGAGGTGGAGAAGGAAGATAATGCAGTGTTGTCGAAGGGAGATGGTGTGTGTTCCGAAGAAGTGTTGTAAAAAGAGGAAGAAGACATAACTTGGGCACTTTGGACAATGATGGAGTTCATTGCAAGTTGCATTCAACCTAGAAGAGTAGTTCAACTACTCAACTCCGCAATTGTGAGCCTATGCTCACAATCTTTCTACCTAATGTATCTGATGTAGGAGCATCCTGAGCAAGTGTGCAATCCCACGTCAACCAAAAAGATTGTGTTTCAATTTCATTAGAGTTCTCATTTTGGTTTCAGTTTTGGTGGATGTTCTCTGTTGCAGGCAAACACAGATGAGACTTTGGAAGTGGCAAAGACATTCAATGTGAAAATATCAATTCACATTTAAATATATTGGCACTGGAAAAGTTTTGAAGAGCTCAATAACCGTCGAAGAAGGATTTGCACAGTTCCATCATTGTCGCCATATCAACAGTAATGGATTTGCATATTGATGGTCGCAAAATTTCCCATTGCTTTTCATAAGTTCAAATTAAAGGACAAATAGTTTAAAAAGTTTGAAATGCAATAACGAATATGTAATGAAAATAAAATACAAAGGGGAAATTTTAAGAACGGCAACAATAAGAGATATAGGGGCACTTGAAGTAAGAGATACCACACAGTAAGTGGTGGATATACTCTACCTAGTAAAGAAATTCAATGCAGATTTGGTGGTCAAAATACCACGAAGAAGGAAGAATGTGAAAGGTCAGCGCTAAGAGGTAAGAGTGGAATTTAAAATAACAATAATGGAACATGAATAGGCAGGGGGTCAAAGAGAAATGGCGCATCATATGGCATTATGTAATGTCCCTAATTGGGAGTGCCCTAAATTTGCCCTAATTTCCTTAATTTAAATAAAAAAGGGGTTAGATAATAATTTTCCTCTGATTGAAGCCCTAATTGAAGCATTGCACATGGTTAAAACCATTTACCGCAATCAAATTGATTAGCAAATTATAACCATTTATCACAATAATACTAATTAGCAAATTACCATAATTAGGTATTAATAAACTCATGGCCAATCATTAATTCAATCACAAAGTATTCTAACATCCTTGGAGGGTTCAATCATAGGAGAGTATGGGAGAACATGACTTGATGGGGTGCCTAGGACCCTTTTACCCTAGGCCCAAGAGTAGATATACCATCCCTCTTGGCCTCATGTGGCCCATGCCATCCATATGAGGTGATCTACCTAGGAGGTCTCTTTCCCGTTATCCCCTCATCTCGTCAACCATTTCCCTCTCCCTATGATTTGACCTCTTGTGTTGATTATCCATGATGGTGGAGAGAGATTACAATGGGTGTCCTAAAAATGCCATCTCTCCTAAGCCCAAAGGCGTTGTACCCTTTGTACCCCCTTGGCCTCATGGGGCTCATCTAGTCCCCATTTGAGGTGACGTATCCAAGAGAGTGCCCCATCATTGTTCCCCTCTTGTACTCTCAGATCCTTCTATCATGGCTAAACATTCAAGGCATATCACAAACAAATATTAATCACATTTATTCATGACAATAGCAGCAATATATCATTAGTAATTGGAATGTCTATTTAAATAACCACATCCATTCATACTAAATCGTGTTGCATCATATGACTGTAAATTAGGTCTCATACCACTAGTTTAGGTAATCCGGCCGTTGCACAAATAATAATCAATGATTATTTATGATTTAGGAAATGCAGACCTCGACTCCTTATATATGATTTAATGATCATTGTCTTGCTTATTGGTTTCCAAACTGACTCTCCAATCGATTATGCTCCTATACTCAAAAATATAATCCTACTTACTTATTTTATTTTCACCTCTCTGATTTGATGCTATGTTCCTTATTCAGGTCTCTTAATTTGCATATAATATATTCAATATCTATTGCTTATACTTCAAAAATCTGCTCTTAATTGGACTGATTTTTCATGTGTTTTTCACATCTATTTTTCTCTAACTTCTTATGCTTTTATATCCTCTTATGCCTATTCATTAAAGCAAGTGATCCTTCCAAGCGGCATCTGTTATCAAAATATATGAAAGACATATTATTGAATAATCAGATAAATCTTATTAAGAGAAGAGCCTTGCTCTTATAGAACTTACAAACCCTAGAAATTAGCGAGAAGCATTAGTTAACAAAACAATAGACAAAACAGTTAACTGAAGCAAACTAAAGCTTAAAAAGTAGAAAGAACACTAAGTTAACTACAAGCTATCTTATGACTAACTAAAGACTAAATAAAGCTAAGATGACCATTAATATTACATTTAATATTTTAATACCCTCCCTTAATGGTCATCGTATAAAAAAAAAAAAAAAAATCTACCTATATTGTGCTGGTCATCAAAATGCATAGTGTGCAGACTCCTACTCAGTCTTCTACGCTACGTGAGCACTTTGTTGAGATGCTTCCTGGTTGGACTTCTCATCAGCCAACCGCTTTTTACAATACCTTTGTATATGACCAATATTCCCACAATAATGGCAAGTAAAACACTTCTTGGAGCCCTCCTCTGAATCGCCTCGTCCTTTTTGCTGAGTGGACTTGCCTTTGCCAACGTCCTTGGCAGTAAATGCTTGTTCAACACTAGGAGACTCATTGTTGCTCCCAAACTGCTTCCTCCACCGATCCTACTGCAAAAGCTTGTTGCATAGCTCATCAAACTTCAAGTCAACATTGGTGGATGTAATGTTGAGTGTTTCGATGAAGTTTTCGTAGGAACATGGCAGACTCTTCAAAGTGATCACCATCACATCCTCCTCTTCCATCTTACGACCAATGGCCTCCAATTGATCGCAAATAATTTTTATTTTCATCAAGTGCTCCTACAAAGATACTTGGTCATCCATCATAATAGAAAAGAGCATATTCTTCAAAAAGAAATCCCTTCCCTTGTCTGAGGTCTCATAAAGATCTTTCAGATGCTTCCAAATCTCCACAGCAAATTACCAAATGGCATTTCTGGTAACATCTCATTAGGACAGATAATTTTAGAAGCATAACGGCCTCCCTATTACTTGCATCATACTTGTCCTGATCCTTCCCAGCAATAGTGGAACGAACTTTTGTACATAGAACAAGCGCATCCAAACATCGTTACTCAAAGATGGTAAACATCCTTTGCTTCCACGTGTTGTAATTCTTTCCATTGAACATCTGCGAACTTTCCAACATAACATTGGACAAAGACGCCATCCCTCCCATTTTCCAAAGCACAAAAAATAAGGTAACTCTTTGATCAGCAAGCAAAACACTGGACAATCAACTAGCACAACTCCCATTTTTCAAAAATCGTCTAAAAAAAAGGCTCAGAAACTATAAGATTTTTGTAGAAAAACCATCAAAAACTTTGAAAGACTTTCAAAACTGTGTAAATTTTTGAAGAAAAACTTTGAAAACTCTATACAAAAATTTTATTTTTCCCAAAATTTATGTCAAAACTGGGTCCAAAAACAACAACCCTCAAGCTACCATTAAATATCAAAATCCAGCACAAATTTCAAGGCACAGATTTTGAGACACCCAGAAAAAATGAAGACCAACCCAGAGATCCTCTCAAAAAACCCAGGAGTCTGGAATCAAAAAAAAAAATCACCTATACAAAGCATTTTTGAAAACCCTAGCCAATTTTTATTCCACAAATCTAGAAAACAAAAACAAATGCCTAGAATACTCCAAAAATTTGAGTAGCAGAAATTGAGAAAATACGCCTTGCCAAAAACCCTCAAAATCATGACCAAACTACAAGCAAAAAACGTGGCTTACAGATTTTCTTCAAAAAACACGTCACAAATTTTCTTCAAGAACATGCCCAAAAAGACTAGAAAATCCCGAGCAAATATCAAGAGTCGTGGCTAGATTTAGGATAAATCACACCCAAATTTTCAAAAGAAACGCATCCAGACCATAAGACAAAATCAAAATTTCAAAAGAAATCAGACCAAATCACGACTTGAAAATGATGAAAAAATCACGCACCTAGAAACCCTTAAAAATATGCAGGTCACAATTTTGAAAAATCACCCAGAAAGACCCCTTTTTCAGTCACGATTTTGGACGCCCAGGACTGGAAAAAAATGTGCAAACCACAGAGAAAGATCTACTTAAAACTCAGAAAAAACGCACGTCAAAAGAAGATCCATCGATGAAAAAAAAACCGCCTTTTTTCCATACGACGCCACGAACTGAACACGTGATTTTTTAATTTTTCCATAAACAAACCTCATGAAAATTAGAAGAAAGAAACCTCCACAATTTTTCTAGAAACAAACACAAGATTCATCCCACAAAACCGTCAAATATTTTAGCAGATGATACTCAGCTAACCAAGCTCAAACATGAGCTCTGATAGCATGTTATCAAAATATATGAAAGATATATTATTGAATAATCAGATAAATCTTATTAAGAGAAGAGCCTTGCTCTTATAGAACTTACAAACCCTAGAAATTAGGGAGAAGCATTAGTTAACTGAACAATAGACAAAACAATTAACTGGAGCAAACTAAAGCTTAAAAAGCAAAAAGAATACTAAGTTAACTACTACAAGTTAACTTATAACTAACTAAAGACTAATTAAAGCTAAGATGACCATTAATATTACATTTAATATTTTAATAGCGTCATTATATTTACTAAAAGTTGGCCTCTAAATAAAACAAATTTATTTTAATTTAATTTAATCCCCAAAGAGGGGCGAACACCCCAAAGGGGTCGGCTATGTGGAAAGAGGTGTATATTTCCAAAGGGTCGGCCTCTTACAATAATAAATACTTTATTTCTCCAAGTAAGCGCTAATCATGAGGTCAGCTAGTATCAAATAATTTTATTAATTTCTTTGTTGTTCTTTTACAATAATAAATTCTTTATTTCTGATATATATTATTTATGTTTATATTAATATGTTAATATATCTTATATTATTATATCATAACAATTATAATATTATCTTACGATAATTATAATTATAAAAATATTTAAATTGTTAATATTTATATTTATATTTTTGGGTATTTATATTGTTATTCATTTGTATTTCAATGTTAGGGTTTCTAGTGTTGTCATTTCGAGGGCATGACACATTATAAATGAAAAGGCAAATGTATATGTTTAAAATGCACAGATAAGTTAAGAGGGGTTGCACATAGATCATGTGAAAAGGCAGAGCAAGAAGGGGGAAGGATTTCATGCAAGAAGGAGAGAAGATAATTCGCCAAGTTAAGAGGAATACGATGGGAGTTGCAGGCTGATATATATCTACAAATTTATGATTGATTTGAATAAAAAGAAGCTTAAGAAGAGGAGTTGTACAGGAGGGTGAGTAATTAGAGGTGGCCAACAAAGAGAGCAGAAGTATAGTGTGAGAGATAAGTATTCGGCGCAGGAGTTTACAAATTGTTTTAATTGTTTTGATTATATGGGAAAAGCAGGTTTTGAATGGATCGAAAACCATTTACAAATAGGTTTTAATAGGACCCGAAACCTGAACATGGACAATCATGCTGCTAAAAGAAAAAGAAATGAATAGCCAGCAGCAAAGCAGCAACAACACTTCAAAGGATCAACAAGACAACCCAAACCTGCAGCAAAACCAAGTTGCAAAGAATGATTTTGAAAGGAACCAAAAACCCAATAAAGCCAAGTTTTTATAGGGACCTTGAACCCAAAAGTTTTGAAGGGACTTAAAACCCTTTACAACTAGGTTTTGGCAGGGACCTTGAACCCTTAGACATCGCCTGCATCAGCCACACAACAACAAACCAGTCACTCAAGAAGACAAAAGAGTCGCCTGAGACAACCAGGCAACCATCAGCGTGTAAGAGCCAAACAGCAACATAGCACATAGCATCAACACCCCCCTCCACCTCTATAGGAGTAGTCACCATGGAAACCCAAGCTGCCATGCCATTGCAGAGGAACTCCAGCAAAACCGCATTCCACCTCCATAGGAATGGTCTCCTCAATAGAAGTTGCACTAGAGGAAACTCGCAGAAGGAGTGTGAACAAACTACCACACCAACAACACCCCTCTCCACCTCAAAAGGAGAGGTCACCACCTCCACAGGAGAGGTCTCCACCTCAATAGGAGACACCAACTGTAGGACACGAAAGAAAGCCAACACTCTACCAAAAAGAGTTAACATAGTAACCAAGGGAACTAGCAACATCAAGGTCTTCAGGATGAACAAAGTAAGTAGCTTTGTCAAATCCAAACCAAGGGTGGAAACAACACCCTTAAATTCATGTGAAAGAAGAGAAACCAACAAACTAAAAAACTCATTATCCACCTCAAAAGAGGAACACCCATCAAAAGAAAGGGCAGCCAAGACTCCCTTAGGCATGAAGAACAACTGGGACAACAAAAAAACCTTGTTGGAAAAACTAGCCAACAGCTTCAAAACCAAACCCAAAGCAATAGCAACACCAAACTGCACCAAGAACACCTGGGACTTGAAAGAACAAAGCCTAGCCAAGAAGGAAAACTCTGGGAAAAACGCAAACAACAAGAGAGGCACCAAAGGATAAGCAGCAACATCTCTACAATGAAGCAAATCCAAGAGAAGAGAAGCCTCACAGCAAAGCAAAGCAAACAACACCAAAGAAAAGCCACAGGGACCCGAGAGAAACAAGACAAGGCAAGTAAAGCCCCCAAGCAGAGAGAATAGAGAGAAGGCAAGACCATGAAGCACAATCTTTGACCCTACATGCTAGTCAAGGTCTAAAACATGCCAAAAACTCTCCACAGACAGCTCCACCAAAGGCAAACCAAAACCCATATCCTGTACCAAAGAGGAAGTCCCATAGAAGCACAGCCCCAAAGTCACAACGAAAGAAAGCTCCAACAAAGAGGCACTAGAACCCGCAAAAAGAAGGACAAGGCCAAGATAGCCCGCAAGTGGAAATTGTAGAGAGACGGAAAAACCATTAAAAGCAACACTTGACCCTACATGCCAGTCAAGGTCTAAAAAATACGAGAATCTCTCCACAATCAAACCCACTATAGGCACCCCAAAAACCACGCCCAACACCAAAGCACGAGCCTCATAAAAGTTTGGCACCAAAGGCATCAAGACAACCAAGCCCCCAGGAAGAAGTGAACGGGCACCCAACCGCACACCCAGCAAAGAAGAACAAGGAAAAACCCCACAGGGCGAATGCAGCAGCCAAACACGAAACACTGCTCCCCAGCAGGAAAACGACAGAAATCAGCACCAAATCACAGCTTCCCAGAAGGACAAAAGCAGCAAATAGACCCACAACAGCACATCCCAAGCCAAAGACAGCAGCCAACACCACTCCTCAGCAACCCCACGAAACGTCACCAACAGCTAGCCCAACAGTAAACCATCTACATCTGCCAAATCATCACCTTCCTCTCCAAAATCATCCCTAGATTTCAAATCCCGCCACCCCTCCCCCCTGCTGCTCTTCCTGCTCCCTCTCCACTCCATCTCATTCGTTATCTATTTACCACATGTTAGATTGTTTTAATTGTTACTAGACTTCAAAAATAAAGTTGCCCCTGTAATTATGTAATTTAAATTGTGAATTTGAATGAACTGAAGTTGTTATTTGAATACTTTGAGGTAGAGCGTTGCCTCTCTAATTGTAAATTTGTAGTTAAGAATGGTTTCCAAGACATGAATATAGATGGAGTATAGTTATTGTGAAATTTTGGATTGATTTTTAATTGACAAATGCAATTGTCAATTGAAATTTGAAATGACTGAGGACTTGTGGAATTTGTAATCTGAGAGTGTGTGTGAGTTTGGATAGCGTAGGTGATTGAATTGCGTCTGCATTATTATCTCAACATTGGTGCTAGTGTTTTGAGTGTTTTGAATGTTATGTTTGTGAATCCATATAGAAGTTTGCCTTCTATATCTATTACTATTGACATTAAGTTTTGTTGTGCCCCTCTATTTCTTGTTACTTCCTCTACTACCACTCTCAATGGCATAGTTAAGCCTTATACTAGTAGTCAGCATTTTGCAAATGTTGCAGCTATTGTAGTTGTCCATCTCTTGTGCCAAATCCTCCTTGATGGTGGTTTATGGCCAAGATGTGGTGGGACATAAGGACTTCTATCAAGTAGGGGTCTAGTGTGCAAATCCTACAACCTTTGGCCTTCAAAAATGGGTGTTGGATTCTTGGAGGCCTCTTGTCACAAGCAAGATTGAGCTCTTACCTGCCTCTTCAAAGGATAGAGATTTGGTGATTAACAGTAAATTGTGGTCTTGGGAAGAGCATTCTCTCTCCATAAAGCCGCAATTAATTTTGTTTAACCCCCTTACTAAACCTCTAAATGTGTGTTTGGGTGGTTTAGACTTTTGAATCTCCCCCTCTAGTTTTAGGAGGTTTCATGCTATGAGACCATAGGCCATTCTAACAGTCACTTCTTGAAGGTTAACGATTCCACTTGCTACATGGGGCACTCTACTTTTGCTTGCATTCTAGTAGGCATTAATGTCTCCAAGCCTATGGGGATGTGGTTTTGATGGTGGGGGATAGGCCTTGGACTAAACCACTTAACTATGAGTCTCTCTTACAAATGTAGGTGATGTTTTTCCATCAATCGCCTAGTTATAGATGGTCCTCTCTCAACACAAGGGCATAGCTACCTGGTGGAAGAAAGCTAACAAGATCACTTAACTATTCATGCCCCTAATTCTCTAGTGAATGGCTCCCCTCAAGATGAGGAGACCTTTCAAGAGAATGATTCTTTGGCTTTTGGTGTGACTCTAACATGCCCTTCTTATGCTCCTTTAGACCCTGTTGGAGAACCTCTTGCTTCAATCTCATAGCCTACTTTTCCTTTGGCTTTGAATCAACTTCAAATTACTCATGTGGTGGAAGGTCACCTTGTGCCTTGTCGTTCTATTATTCCTTTGCATGATAGGCTCTCTAAGGGGGAATCCCCCCCACTTCCCCTTGTTTTGAGGACTTCAAGGATAATATCTCCTAGGTTGTTAGGAGGAAGAAAGGTATTTTTAAATCTTTATCCCAAACTCATGCTAAAGTGATGGGTGCAAGACCAATTAGAGCAAGGTCTAGTATTGTCTAAATGGGACCCTAGGGGTCCCAACTTTATCATTTGTTTAGTGTTATTAGCAAGTTGGTTGCATTTGCACCACTCTTTTTGGTCTAGTTGAGTGGTTTAGTCTATCTAATGGCTCATAGTACATGTTTCATCTGCCTTGTGGCTTTGTTGTTATACAATGGTTTGGGCCTTTTCAATCCTACCTATCAATATCAAAAACATCTTATACCCATGATGACAAAGTGTAGCATGTACATGTGACCAAATGCACCTAAATATTTTACATAGTATTGTATCATCTCAAGTACCTCATTTTATTCATTTACAAAGCGCAATGGGTCTACAAGTCATTAAATGAGGCAACGAAGCTTATAAATAAAGATATCCATGTGCCAAAAGATTTTAAAAACGCTTGGGATAAAAAGCCCTAAGTTAATACATAAAGGTGTCCTTTGTGCTTAAGTGTTCCTTTGTGATTGTTACTAATATAAATGAACAAAGGACATAAAACAAACAAACTTCTCATAAAAATTGGTCAAGAGATGAGTTAATACTCGTGACTATTTCTTTAGTTTTATAGTGGATATTTATTGTTTTTAAATAATATATCATTTCAAAATATAACAAATTAAATATGTTTTTGGTGATATAGAAATATCCTTACCTATTGAACGTTTACATAATCATTTTCTTTAACTAACTTGATGTATGTTAAAGGATCTAATTGTGTTTGTAATGGACCTCACTCATTTGAAATACATTTACATATTAATTGTTATATATCCATTTTCTTAAATTTAGCTGTATGTATGTTAAAACACCTAGCTGCATTAGAAATGGACCTCTTTCAAATGAGATCCCTGGTTTATGTCTTGCAACATACAAAATGCAATTGTGCTACACAAACTGCTCAATTGATGGATCTATCATTTTAAGAAACAAGATTTAAGTGGTAAATACAAAAGGTCTCATAAGAAACTATCTTAAGTTATGAAAAATGAAAAGCATGACTTACCCAAAAATGTTGATTTTCTTTCCTCTAACTATTTAATCATTCTAAGCCACTCCAATTTGATAAAAAATTCAAAACACACTGTTAGATTATTATACTGTGAGAATCTGAGCACCTTTACCACTGCCTGGCACTTTGCCTTGTCAACAAGCAACTTGTTGATATCATGAGGTATCTGGTTTTGCCTCTATTGTTGAGTCTGATGAATCAAGTCTTCTTATCTTAACATCATAAAGAACCTCTTCAACTTTCCTGAGATCGTACTTCATCCCTGTTAAACCAGTATACATACCAAATCAATTATTTCAAATAAGGCAATGTATAAGAAAAAGAAGAAACGGAACATATAATGATATTTGACTAGGAAAAAGTGTACCCCCACATATGATATGAATTTAATAGAAATCTAATACAATAGAAAACAAATATAAATAGCATGCCATTATAGTTTAGCACAACATGATTACGAACAAAAATAAATCAGATGCCACTATAATCTTGCAAAGCATGATTACAATCAATATAGATTGTAGAACATTATGGTCTTGCACGGCAAGATTATTGTGAAAGGAAAATGAAAAATATGATCCTCATACAATTGGATAGAGACGATGTGGAAAAATATCACATAAATTTTGAAAAAATATCAGTGATGCATATCTTGAATATTTTGCTTGTAGTGTTTGAATAAAAATAAATATATGTTTGAATATAGTTTGATTTGATAAATCATAGTACATTTCAAAGTTGAAAATATGGGTTTATGTGTAGTAGTGTCATTAATTGTTGGATTTAGCTTTGAGTTTCACTGGTTAAATCAATGATGAACCACCTTCAGATTCAAGGCAAACAAAACAATTTGATAAGTAATATTAGGCTTCTCAATCCACTAGTTTGTCAAATGCAAAAATTAAGAAAAGAAATTTGGAAATTCCTATGCTTTGCTACACAAGTGGAGTGCATGAATCCAAAGAATTAAAATGGCGTGGCCAACTTGTAAATGGGAACAAGAAAAAGAAACAGGAACTGATGCGAGTGGATTGTCAAGATACTTTAGGTCAGTAGTGCCCCTTTGGCCTATGGCTAACAACATCAGTTTTTACCAACAAGTAACCATCTATTTAAGAAAGAAAGCGAGAAATATTCGTTTCTAGCACCAAGAAAGATGTCATCTAAAAGTAACCATCATTTTATGGAACAAAGCAAGGTATTTCTTGTCAAGGTATTTGAAGAAACAAACATAGACCACAACACGCTCCTTAAACTGAGGGAATTGCACCTCCCTAGGATCTAGTATTACATATGGCATCTAATGCTTAAAGAGTTCATCATGGTATGAACTATTACAAATTATCACAATATTGAAAGTTAAGCACTAGTAGAGTGTGCCAACACTAAGGTTTTGAAAATTTCATCTTGAAGTTCTGAGGAAGCTCGCTTAAATTCAAGATCTACTGCCAACAGAGGAAGGGCTACAATAACATTAAGTTATATTGTCAGTTTATTTAACTTCTGAATGGCCTGAGAAAGAAGAGAAGGCTGTAGTTTGATAGATTAAAAAGTTTAACATGGTGTTGATACCCTATGGATGTAACCATAGTAATGTAGCAGGGACAGTACGTTAGTGGTCAAGAGAAACACACACGAGTGGAACATACTATAAAAGAGTTGTTATACCAAAAAACATTATCTTCGCCATGGGTTACCATTATAGTTATGCATGATGCCTTCGGACCTAATTGCATTCCTTTTA
>VDFB02056350.1:0-28117 GCA_007258455.2 Sequoia sempervirens | reverse complement strand
TGTGCATAACTAACAAAGACAAAGCACCAAGATCACATTGTGAAACCTATGATCATTATGATACATGGAGAGATAATTCAAGTGCAGAACCTTGTACCCCTGAAGAACAAAGAAATCCATTCTATGATCCTCAGAAACAAGCTAAGTTTAATGCTAAAATTGAAGTTGAACGAATTAGATATCAACAAGAATATGATCTAAAAATGGAGGGTAATCAGAGTGGACCTATTGATCATGTAAATCCTCAAGAAAATTATGAATCTTTAACTCATGAAGAAGTAAAAGAATAGTTTGAGTCTCATAAACTGGAGTTAGAAGAACTAAAAGCTGAACAGGAGAAAGCCTAGATGATACAAGCAATCAGAGACATCAAATTGCAGAAAGCCCAACTTACTGCTCAGACAGCTAGTTTCCCAAAGTATGTACTACCTCATAAGCAAGGTAATAATAATGTAGGGCCTTCTGATCCATCAAAGGTTCCTCACAATCAAATAGGGAATTAGTACAAACAGCCAAACCATCCACCACATATTCCCTCACAATATACAAATACACAACCACCTCATGGTCATCATTACGAACCACATCATCATACACAATAAAATAATCCAATGTATCAGTATCAGTATCCACCTAACCCTCCGCTCCATCAATACACAACAATGATCAGACAATTCAACTTGACAAGGTTTCAATTATGCCCTTACCCAATGGATGGCAGTTGGAGAAGTCTTGTTCCAAAGTTTATAGGGAGTAGTGCAATTACTGTTGAAGATCATTTAAGGAGTTTCAACGCTTTTATCCAAGATTTGGATGTGCCATATGAGGATTTACACATGAGGCTATTCATGATGTTGCTTACTAAAGAAGCTAGGGATTGGTTCAACAGCCTACCAATATCCTCTATTAATTCTCTCCAAGAATTTCAGGATCGATTCCTCAAGCAATATGGGAATCTAAGTGCACTAGATGTTGCTCTTCATGAATTAATGCGGATTTAGAAAGATTAGAATGATTCAATTTATGATTTTAACCGAAGATTCAACAAATTGTAGAATAAAATACCTCCCAGATCAAAGTTGCCAGACTCTGTAGCATTGAGTGTTTATTTGAATGCGTTTGATCCAAAAATAGGGTATGAACTAAGAAATAGGTTCCCAAGAGATTTGGCTAAAGCCCAAAAGATAGCATTAACAATTGAAAACAATAGGAAAGTTGTTGGGATAATCAGTAAAAGAGACAACCCTAGGGTTCCTCAACAAACCAATAATTATCAATACAAACAGGAGAACACATACAAAAATGAGAGGCCTAGGTTACATGACATGCCCTATAATACAAATTGGAAGGATGGAAAACCTATAATAGATAGGCCTAGAAATAAAGAAACTCTTGATCCATTGAGGAAGGAGGGAACATATATGGTTAATAACAATTATTTTTTGTGAAATTTGTGATAAGCCACATTCCCCAGATTATTGTGTTGTAGCCCAAAGAATGCAAGAAGAAGGAATGTTAATGGGAAACAATGGAGAAGATCACACAGTGTATTTGATTTCAAATACTTTTCACCGTGTTGAGGAGAAGTACTCATCTTCAGAGGATGAAGGTTATGAGTATGATGTTTCAAATAAAAGGTACAATGTCCACATGGATGAAAAAAAGGTTCTTTATGACTCTGCAGAAGATTATATAGAACCACATTCTGTTGAGGTGCCTACTCAGTGCAATATGAGAAAACTCACCGAAGAGGAGATAGAGAGATTAACCATTGCTGCAGTTGAAGAAGCAAAGAGTAAGTACTGGTTAAGAAATAGGACAGTGAATGAGAAGGAAGATGTCCCCAGGGGAATCTTTATGAAGGATCAAAAGGTGACACAAGGAATTTCGAAGAAAAAAAAAAGTAAACAACATGATAAAAGTGAACAGAAGCTTGTCCAAAAGGAGGAAGTTAAAGAGTTACACAAAGAAATGCAAAAGACTGATCAGTCAAGTAAAAGAGAAAAGGAAGATAACAAAGGAGAAACATTGGAACAAAAGAAAATGATTAAGGTGGAGGGTTCCTATTTTGACTTCACTCGGGCTTTATCCCAGGTAAAAATGTTTGTTCCACTACTTGAGATGATGAAAATTAAGGAATATAGAGACAATGTTGTTCAATTAATAACAAATGGAAGTGAAAAACATGTAAATTCTGAAAGTAAGATGACAACTAAAATAATTAATAAGCAAGAGAAAGTGAATATCCCAAAAGTGTGCCTCAATAATGCATTATTAAATCCCCCATAGGTTGATCCTTTTTTCACTACATTACTCATAAATAAAAAAAATGTTGAGGAATTGCATGATAGACTCTGGCGTTGCCATAAATATTATGCCAGTAGGAGTTATGAAACATCTTGGCATGTGGGTGGATACTAATGGAGGGAAGTGCTATGTAATGGATAATAGACCTGTTCCTGTGGTGGGTATAATGAAAAATGTTGAAGTCAAACTAGCTGCTTATCCTCAGGTGGCCTATAATATTGATATAACAGTAATTGACACCCCTCCTCAGTTTGGGATGCTTCTATCAAGACAATGGATGACAATGGTTGGGGGAAATGTCCAGTTTGATTTATCTTATGCAACAATTCCAGTAAATGGTCAGGAAGTTAAATTATACTGGGAGCCAAGGATGAACCAAGTTGCTGATTGTGTACCTCAAGATCAATTCAATTTTTTTTGTGATGTGGATCTTGGAAATTTTAACATAGAACCAGCCCAGCCAGAATTAGTCAATGTTGATCCAATTGAAAAGCATGTGGCACAAAACTACAATGGTGTATGGAAAATTTACTTTGATGGAGCATGTAGCCAAGAAGGTAATGGAGCAGGGATATAATTTGTTTCACCTGAAGGAATTACATTTAAGTATTCATTTTTGCTAGAATTTGAATGTACTAACAATGTGGCAGAGTATGAAGCCTTATTAACAGGTTTGAATATAGCTGTAAAACACAAAATCAAGTTGCTAGTTGTTCTAGGGGATTATGAATTAGTTGTTTCACGAGTCAAATCAAAATATGCAGCAAAACATAAAATATTGAAGCAATATAGGAATGTTGTATGGGACACAATAGAGCTATTTGATGCATTTTCTATTGAATGGATTGATCGGTCGAAGAACATAATGGCATATATTTTTGGAAAATGTAGGTCTAAGAAGGGATGACATTACACTGGCTAGAGTGTCACAAATTGGGTTCAAAATGAGACTTGTTGTGCTTGATAATATATATAGTTGGCAGGTTTTTAATGATGACACTGATCTCCTAAAATTTCTTCACTGTATAGATCAATATGAAGCCCAATAAATTGATTTCAATGCCTTCGTTGAAGAAGTAGATGGGAAACAAATAGTATTTGGGAAGGAGGTTTTACAGCTTAAAACTAATAAGCTTCCTAAAGGACTAGTGGCATTGGAGAGAGTATATGATGGGAGTGATCGGTCCCTCATGAAGTAGACACCAGTGAAGAAGGAGGACATTGATGAGATCAACTTAGGGACTAACATGGAACCAAGAAAGGTGTACATAGGGAAGAAAATAAGCCTGACAATTAGGAGAATATTGATAGCATTACTGAGAAAATATAAACATGTGTTTGCATGGTCTTATGAAGATCTAAAAGCATATAGGGAAGATTTGTTTCAGCATGAGATACCATTGAAGCTAGATGCAAAGCCATTTAGATAGAAGCAAAGACCCATTAATCTAACATTGGAACCAAAAATGCAGGAAGAATTGGCAAAGCTCGGAGATGGTGGCATCATCAAACCAATCAGGCACTCAACATGGGTCTCAAACCTGGTCCCTATGAGGAAGAAAAATGGAGATATCAAATTATGTGTGGATTTTAGAAATCTAAACATGGCATCCCTCAAGGATAATTATCCTCTACCCAATATGGAGGCTATATTGCATAAGGTGACAGGGTGCGAGTTGTTATCTATGATGGACGGGTTTTCAGGTTATAACTAGGTTAAAGTTAAAGAATATGAATAGTACAAGACAACTTTTATGACCCCATGGGGAACATATGTATACATAAAAATGTCGTTTGGTCTCACGAATGCAGGAGAAACTTTCCAAAGAGCTATGGACGTAGCATTTGCAGACTTGATTAATGCTATCATGGTGGCGTATCAAGATGACTTTACTGCTTATTCAAAAAAGGCTGAAGATCATGTAGAACATCTGGAAAAGGTATTCATTAAAGCTTTAGAATATGGTATTAGTCTGAACCCTAAAAAATGTCATTTTGCAGTCACAAAAAGTAAACTCTTAGGACATATTGTGTCAAAGTAGGGGATTAGAATAGATCCTGAGAGGGTTGAGGCCATAGATAAAGTTCCTATCCCTAAAACTATTAAGGCCATCCAGTCATTCTTTGGACAGATCAACTTTGTTAGGAGATTTGTTTCTAATTTTGCTGAAATCATTAAACCCATATCAAAAATGTTAAGGACAAAAGATAGATTGGACTGCAGAAGCATTAGATGCTTTTATATCAATCAAAAAAGCTATCAAGGAAGCTCATGTCCTTAAGTCCCTAGATTTTTCAAAACCCTTTCAAATATTTTCATTTGCTTCATTACACACCATAGATGTTGTCATGTTACAGAAAAATGAGCAAGGTCATGAACAGCCTGTGTCCTTTTTCAGTAAGTCATTTTAGGGGTCAGAATTGAAATATGATATAATGGAAAAACAAGCTTTTGCATTGGTAAAAGCTACAAAGGCTTTCAGGCCATATCTTGTTGGAGCTAAGGTGATTTCCTATGTCCCTCATGCAGCTGTTAAGGATATTCTGACACAGTATGAGGTAACAGGAAATAGATGTAGATGGATTAATAAAATTCAAGAGTTTGATATGGAAATACAAATCACTAAACTGGTGAGAGGTTAGGGTTTGGCTAGGTTAATGGAAGAAGCGAATATCGAAGCAAATAAAATTTATAATATAGAAGAGGAAGAGAATGTAATTGCGAGCATTGAGCATAATCCTTGGTATGCAAACATCATGCATTACCTTAAATACATGAAGTGTCCAGAAGGATTGAGTGACAGCCAGAAAAGAACTTTGAAGCTGCAAGCATCTAAGTATGTGTTGACGGAAGGAGATTTGTTTTGGAAGAACAGGGACGAGATATTGTTGTTATGTCTAGATGAGTCACAAGCTAAGCATGTCTTAAGTGAAATGCATGAAGGGGTTTGTGGAGAGAATTACTCTGCAAAGACAACTGCACATAAAATTCTCAGGGTAGGTTATTACTGGCCAAAAGTTTTTAATGACTGCTTTTCATATGTAAGAAGATGTGAAGCCTGCCAGAAATTCTCTGGGAAAATGAAGTATCAGGGAGCTTTACCAGTTAGGCCTTTACAGGCTGAAGCCCCTTTTCATCAGTGGGGAATTGATTTCATTGGGGAGATACAAGAGAAATCAAGTGGAGGACACAAGTGGATACTGGTGGCTACTGATTATTTTACCAAATGGGTAGAAGCAGTCCCAACCAAGCAAGCTACAAGTAAAGTTGTGACAAATTTTCTAATGGATAACATCATTACTAGATTTGGTACACCACTAAGACTGATTACTGATAATGGGATGTGTTTCAGATCTGGTGAATTCAGAAATTTTTGTAGCACATATGGCATTACCATTTCTTATGTAGCTCCTTACCATCCACAAGCTAATAGTCAAGCAGAGTCTAGCACTAAAAGTCTTCTGAAGATTATAAGGAGGATGCTAGGTCATAACAAGAAGGCTTGGGATTCAAACCGAACTCGCTATCCGGCCGATAGGATCATCAGAAAAGGGCAATTGAAAATCCCCATTTGAATTGGTGTATGGAACACAAGCCTAATGCCTTTATAGAATTTGTTACCAGCTACAAATTTATCCTTCAAGAAGATTTGATATTCCAAACTTATGGAGGAGAGAATGGAGCAACCGGGCTTCAACTTGATGGAGATAAGGAGAAGCTAGGAACTGCAATTACGAAGTTATAGATATACATTTATTTGATAGATAGAATTGATTGAATAAGATGCCAAGAGAAAGGCAAGCATGGGAAATTTGAAGCCTTGTGGTTGGGACCTTTTGTGGTTGTTGGTAAGAAAGGTGAAGATTCATATTATCTACAAAACATGACTGGTGAAGAACAAGAGTTTCTTGTACATGGGAAATTCTTGAAGCATTTTTTCTCTTGAGCAATACAAAGGATTAAGGGTTGTTAGTGCATGGACAACTCTTGACAATCCTCTCAAAATTATCTCTTCCATGCACAGTAGTTTAGGGAATAAAAAGAATAGGAATTGCTAGTACATGGACAATCCTGAATTTCCTTCTTTTAAAAAGTTTTCCATGTACAATAGTATAGGGTCATATTCATTTCCATTTCCATTTTGCTCACTAATTCATCATCTTGAGTCTGGTCTGCTCACCCAGAAATCTGGATCCTTGCAATGATTTCATAACCATTCATCCCCAGACGCAGCCACTATTAGAACAGTAAAATTCTAAAAAATTTACAAGTTGTTCATACCCATGAGTTTCTGAATGAGTCCTTACCATAAGCACAAAATCCTCTCTTCATAACATTTTGCTGATATTTTGTCATATGGTTCCATAGAATCCATCTAAACTTGGATATTTCATTGTATAATTCATATCGGCAAGAGATGGTGAGGGTCTCCCCGATCCATAAAGTGTTTTACACTAACACATATCTTTTGTAGTCTATTGGCAGGAGTTTGGGAATGTCATATCGATATGATTTTATCTGTAGACACATATCGGCATGACACAAATCATTGTCTTGGCGACTGGAAGATCCTATCAGCAAGAAAGCTATTGTTGGGATTAAGTTATAATGAACTCATACATGTCTTACCGACCGGTGCATAAGGAAACATATCGGCTAGACTAAAAGTCATCGGAGTGAAGTCTTATCAAATGTGTCTGGTCTTGCCGATAAAGTGCAAGGGGATTCTATAAATGATTGTCGGGGTGAAGTTATGTAGTCCTGTCGACCCATATGTCTCGCCGAATGTTATTTTATTGGCAAGAAAGTAAATATGTCTCAATGACCAATCAAAGGACATATTTTGGTGAGACACAAACTAATCTATGAAACATCTCCCCGACTCCAAAGGCCACAACAAAACACATAAGATGAAAGGACAACTATTGGTGAGACTTCGAATGTAGATAAGACGGTAGGACATTATAGCGATGTATAGTTTTTAATAGTCAGTGAGACTTCAAGGTTTTGGGAAGACTATAGGAAGTTTTTACGAAATGAACGTTGCTAAAGGTTATCACCAAAGATTTGAAAATGTCTCACCGATAATGCCATATGATGTGACAGTGTGAGTTTTTGAAAAAGGACTTCACTCGTGCTCTAGCTAACCCATTTATGGCTTAAAAGAGCTAGATTATCTTCTAATCTGTTGTTGTTTAAACATATGATATTTCTGAAAGGACATGTCCTTTCGAATTTTGATGTATAAATATTTGTTTCAGTTGCGAAACGAAAAGATAGAAGATAGGAGATAAGATAGAATAGGAAAAGAATACAGTAGAATATAATGTTGCACAGATATGAGACTATGATGCATGATTAAGAATATGGAGATATCAATGAAAATTATTTAATGTGGTGGCGCATTTCTGGTGTCAATTGTCTGTTGTGTTCATTGAAAGTATTACTAAAGTTGTCTCCAAGGTTGGTGCTTTCTAGTTATTTAAATTGATGTAACAAGTTTATATTTAGTTTATCAGTGCACATTTGTTGTATCTGTGTGGTTGATTAATTGGTTCTTTCAAGAAAAGATTAAATCCTTTTAATTGATCATAGTAATTAGGGAAGTTCATATGGATCATTAAGAAGAACTTGGTAGTCATAATCTTGCATGCTTATACAAGTTATAAACAAAAATATATGTCGAACAATTTGAATGTTTTCCAAAAAGAAGTTGCTCATTTAGATTTCATTTGACTCCGCATACCCAATAAGGCACTAGTCTCTCCATTTTTCATCATTTAGTTTCATTCATTTTTTACATCTGTTAACTAAACATATTAGGTTTCAATTTTAATATTGCTATACAAATTATACCAAATCAAGTTTCATTTGTCCACTCCCATCTGCCATTGTGGGAAAAACACTTCAAAAGAGATAAGCATAAGTCAAGTCTTCCTCGCTCATATAGGTACACCCGCCTAGGTCTAGCAGCACCTAAAGAGTAGAAGGTCTAAACCATTTGACCTTTTCTGTTACCCTAAAACATATCAAGAGATTGGCAACCTCTTGAGGTGTTTTACCTGTGTTTTTGAGAGCTAACACACCCCTTGCGTTAAAATGACAAGACCTTGTAAGGAGTATGTGTCACCTCAACAAGAGAAATAATATGGTGAGTGAAATTATGGATTTGTGGGATGGATTCTATCGTATGCTTTAGGGCATAGAGTATACCCACACTTCCAGTTTCATTCAAGGGTAACCCTAAAGATTTCAATGTAAAAGAGAAAGAAATATTGTAATAGGCTTGTTCTAGGGGATGAATATGATCTAATGAGGAGTTCACCACCAAGCCTAAACTTGGAAAAGACAATGAAGTGCAAGATTCAATGCAAAACCCTAATTGAATGCAAATTAACTCTAAATGACCTAGAAAAGTTAATGAAATAACATGAAAAATTGCAAAATATAAAGTATGCACCTAGAAATCTAGACAAGGCTGAATGGAGGTATGAATAACTAGAAATTCTATTTTCAAGGCTAACTAGGACTCATTCACCAAGCTATGTGAATCAATCCTATTTTTGGGAAACTGTGCAGGAATAGAAATCTGCCAAAAGGGTATCCAAATCTGCAAGATCCCAAAAATTGACTAGAACTGGGACTCATTCATGATGCAGATCGGAGAGAAAATCAACTACTAATCAAAATTACAATTGATTTCAAAAAATATTTAATATCCAAAACCCTGACAAGGGTGATTCCTCATACAATCATAGAGTGTACCTTGTAGGTTTGTAGACCTAGTTGCTTGGAATTTTCTTGCAAAAATATCTTCCAACTCACCAACCATTCACCCTTTTAGACACCCTTTAAGACCTTCAAAAAAATTTCACAAGATCACATATGACTCCTTCAGAACAAATTTACCAAACTGTTGTTGCTACGCTACCCTAGACCTCAAATAGTTCACTTTTCCAAAGCATCATATATCTAAACACCTTCCTAATCCAAATTTTCTTTTGAAAGACCTTCACCAACCTACAAAACATCAAATTCAACAACTTTTATCCTCCAAGACACTACCCTAATCCCCAAACTAATAAACCCTTATTTTAGGCTTTCTTACACTTGAAATAAGGAGGGTTTCATGAAACTACAATCCCCAAGCCTTCCTCTAAAAACTAGGGCTCCAAACACATTCCATATGCCCTGAAAAAACTCATTCCACCATTATTTGACCAATACTATAGGCCTTTGCACAAACCCTAGCCTCTAGCCATTCAAATTATGCCAAAATTCAAGGAAATTCCTCTAAGGAAGCAACAAAATCTTCACCAACATCACTCTCTGCTCCAAGTCCCTACTATGTCACCTAAAACTATCTTATTGGTGCCCATTCCACTAATTTTCTAACTAATCTATTGGTGGGATGGGCCTTATTACATTTTTAAAGGTTTCAAACCCTCAAAAGAGGTTTAATTGACCCACCTACAATGAAATGTGCACCAAAACCTTCAACCTAATAAAAATCAACCAAATCAATGCCAAATTGATGTTAACATATGTATAAACCAAATTAGATGTAATTTAGATTGAAAACAAATTGTACAAAATCGTATAGATCAAAGGAGCATCAAAATTATAGAAATTTGTAGAGAATTTAGTGTTTTTACTATTCAAAGTTTCAAATTTACAAAATCCAACCCCCTTCCAATGTTCCAAATTTTTTTTTAAATAATTTCAAAAGGTTTATAATTATTTCAACTACCTTTCCACCGAGGAAGACTACCTTGACTCTTGAACTTCCCAATTTTGCACTTTTTTTGCATTTTTGTAATATTTCATTTTGACAACATTTGGAAATATGGACAGCTTTTGCAAAGTGAACCTCTAATGACCCAAATTACATTACTAGTGGTCTATTATGACCTTATTTAATGGAAAAAACTAACACACCTAAAACCTATCAAATACCTCATTTGATGACATTTGCACAAAATGAACTTGGTGCCCCTGCACCAATTCAATAGAAGTGACGAATCAACCAATTGGGCTTTTTTGCAACTTCAAAAGTTGATCTTGCTCTTCTCTTCTCTTCTCTATATGCTCTTTCCTTCCTTATTGGTTTCTAGATCTGAATCTCCTATTTGCAGCTTGTAGGTCTTCTCTAATGGTCTCCAAGGTTGGATGACAACTTTGACAACTTTGAATGATTTACAATTTTTCCAATCTTTCTCCTTAGGAAATATGTAGCCTAAACCTAAAAATCACATGCAAACGAGAGGGGAAATTTTTTTTGGGTTACTGGATAGAGGTTTACCTTGGTCAAACCCCTTGTTGGTAATTAAACCTTGAAATGAAAGCAAATATGAATGGAGAATGATGAATGAACAAATAATTATGTTGTAACTCACCAAACCCTAGCAATAAGGTGTTGCAAATGTGCTTGAAATGACTACAATGGATGTGGTTCTTAACTCTTGCTTGATTCATGTTGATCTTGCTTGAAACACTTGCTTGAATCATAAACCCTACATCATAATTGTTAGCACAATAGCAAACATGATGGATGAAATATTTGACATGATGATTGACACTTGAAGAATGCTCTAAAATGCTTGATAATCTACCCTTGAATGTTCTTGAATTCTCTTGTGAATGCTTCATGATCTCTTTAATTTTAGGTTGGAAATATGAGTGAAAGAACCTTGTATTTATACTCTATTATGCAAGAATTCTCAAAATTACAACACTACAAGCCAACATCAAATCTAGGAGAATAAAATCCCACCATAAATTTGAATTAAATTTGATTTTGGGACACATAGGACTCATTCGCCCAAGGTGACAAATGAGTCCCATCAGGCATAATGTATGGGATGAAAAACAAAAAAGTGCTTAGAAACGTGTGAAAACCAGTTCAGGTCCCAAAAACCTAGGTGGGACCCATTCGCCCAAGGTGGCGAATGAGTCCCAAATCATTGAATATGGGCCACATAAGCTAGAAACACCTAAATTATGATTGGTTAATGATTGGTGTCAAGATTATCCTTGAAAATATGCCATAAATGAGGATTTTGGATGCATAATAGGGCCAATTAAAGTATAAGAAATCCTGATCATTGATGAAAAGCCTAGAAAAGTGTGAAAGTGTGCTACAACACTTTACAACAATTTAAATAAGGCAAGGCTAAGATTTATTTTGATTAAAAAGAGGTTAATTAAGCTTAGTTAATTAATAAAACCTTAGAAAAGTGTGAAAGTGTGTTACAACACTTCACAACACTTTATCAAGGTACCATTTAAATCCATTGGTTCACAAGAGCCCAAGACCTAATGTGAATATGTTAGGAATATTATAACACTAAATCAAGGCCAAATTGAGGGGAATTTTTTCTATCATTACATCTAGCCCCCACTTTAGTGAGAGGATGAAGTTGCTTCCAACTCACACTAAAGTAGACCAAATCCAACAATGACCAAGGGGGTTCAAATGTATCCATGTTCGCAAGATAGGACAACCATGACCAAGGGGGTTGTGCAAGCCCCCAAGACTAGGGTACTATGAGAGACCAACATAAGCACAAGAGAACACACATGAAAGTGGTAAAGAGCAACAACAAAGCACAAGCATGCACTGTCAAAGACAAAAAGGGAAAAGGTAAAAGAGAGCCGGATCAAGCTTCAACCATTTTTCCATCATGATGTCGATCAGATCTAGGTTGTTTGTCCAAAAAAATACATACTCACTTTGTGGCAACGAAACTCCTAGCTATATATTGGGTGAGAAGTCCAAAAATGTGAGACACATACACTCATGGCTGGTATGCACTCACACACACACGCGAGTGGCTATGGGGAACGCCATGCCTCGTTCAGGCTTCCCGCTCAAACCAAACCAAAGTTATACCTCCTAATAACTTTAATAACCTGCCACACAAAAATAATTTTCAATATTCATGAGACAAGAAAAGCTTTGTATGCTTGGAGCTCATGAACAAATAGGATGGCTCTACAAGCATGCAAGTTGTGTTATGCAAGGTGGCTATATATATTCAAAATGCAAAAATCAAAGATGAGGAATGTTCAAGGGAGTTTTTCTTAGTTTATGTGAGGTCTTTAACTTAGGGAACATTGTGCCTAATGTCTCCAAGAGAGGACCAATCAAGGAATAGAAAATTCACAACTTAGGGGATGCAGTGTGTCACATCAAGCCACTAAGAGGAATGTAATATGCTAAGAGAAAGCACGCTCCTAAAGGACATCACATCTAATGTCACCCACAAAGCGACAAACACATCATATGAAGTAGGAAAACTACACCATGAACGATGAAAGAGAAAAATGCAAAAGAATAATGCCAATGTATGTGCCCACTTTTAAAAAATTTCTAAACACCATACTATAAGAAATTACTTTAAAGTAGCAAATGAAAAATGTAAACAAAGAAGACATGAGGGCCAACTTGGAAATTCCTATGCCAATTCATATGTTTCCAAGTAGAGCCATGTCATGCAATAGAAAAAGAAAAGAGAAAAGAGGTTGCCCCCAAAATGAAAACACCAAACACACATAATGGATCTATGGATTTGGGGTTAGTATGTTCCTGATGCAATGTTTTTAGAGAGCTTGGAACTGTCATCATCCCCCAAATACACATAGAACTAGAAGAATGACACAAAGAGATTGAAAACAAAGAAAAATCCTTTTGGGTAAACATGGAAGACACATGAATGTCTCAATGCCTTGTGTCATCCCCAAAAGGAAAACACAAGACAAATGAAAAATGAATAAAGGAAAAATATTTTGGGTCAGCATGGAAGAGACATGAATGTCTCGATGCCTTGCATCATCCCCAAAAGGAAAAAACAAGAGAAATGATGAAGAAATAAAGGAAAAGATAAAGGAAAAAGCTTTTGGATCAACATGGAAGAGACATGAATGTCTCGACACCTTGCATCATCCCCAAAAGGAAAAAAAAAGACAAAGAAAAATATTAAAAACGAAAGAGATGCATGACATACAGAGGAATGAAGGTACAAATAGAGGAATGTCACAAAGAGAGAGAACACCAAACAAAACATCACAAGGGATCACACCACACACATGCAATCACACAAAATAAAATGAAAATGAAATAATGCAAAAGACTAGTATGGCAAAGGTGAGTCAACCTAAAGAAGGTCATCTACCTCCCAATCTCAGTTTGCATAAGCAGAAGGTAGACAATGAACCTAAGGGACAATGAAAAATGCATTACTAGGGAAAGGCTATCTAATTATTTCCCACACTAAGTGCAAGACAAAAATGATCCAAAGTAGGTGATGGGAAAGGTCACTTAATAGTGAGAATAGAATGTTCTACAACCATTACATGACAAGGGATGGAGAAAGGTTAGGCTATGCAATCACTCGATGGCAATCATTTCCATCGAAGTGATTTTTTTCAATACTAACTTGAATGCACGACACTCATCAGTACTTTGTCCGAGAGTTCTGTGGTATTGAAAATGTGTAACTTTTCCATCTTTAGGATATAGCACTAGTTCGTCTTTTATCAGTGGTAATGTTATCAGATCTTTTTTCAAAAGCAATTGTAGTTTCCTTTCAATTTTTGGTGGTGGGCAAGGAAACTTTAGTTTTTACAACTTGTGAGGCCTTTTATGTTTTCTAGATTCACTAAATTCTCAACTTGAATGTGGAGGAGGAGGACCTAGGGTGATCCAATCACCCTTGTCATTGTTATGAGTCGTTGATTGTTCTTTTGGAAGGACATTAATATTGGGAGGAGAATCGAAAATCACTGTACCATCACTACTAAGCCTTAGATATTCTTTAGGAGCACGTATGATATGGACTAACCCATTTGTGTTTTCATTAATTGGTATTTTCTCTAGGATTTGATGGATCTCATGTTCACTTGTAGTATCACATCCTTGTTTACCCAAGATTGTGAAACCTTTTCCATATGTTCCTTCTAGATTGATGGGAGTGTTTGTTACTTTGTTATCATAAAATGGTTGAGTGTTTTCCTGTTTAGAGGAATGAGGTTCACCTATTGTAGAAAACTTAGGTTCATATTTTTTTTCAGGATGTAAGTAGCCAAACATCTCAAGAGGTGGTATCATAGGAGGATTTAGTTGTTTCATGGATGGGTAAAAGGATGTGTTAGCTTCAACATTGTTAAGACAATCATTTAGGAACTTATTCATGTTGTCATCCTCTTCTCCAATGATTTCAACATCATGAGGAGGACATGCATTAGGAGTTGAGTGAGCATTAGTGAGTTCAATTTCATTAGGTTCCTTTCTAAAAGCAAAGCTTGACACATACACTAAGGAATTTAATGACATCCAAAGCTTGCTAAAGCACATATCCATGATGCAAATTTTAGATTCTAAACTATACAACAATGTACAATGAAATGTTACAGATGCAATCTTGAATTTAAGCAATGCACAAGATGAACTAATTGAAACTAGATGCAATGAATTAATTGAAAATAAAATCTATAAACTAAAACAGAAAGGAAATAACAACAAACAAAAACTTAGAAACGGTGTTTGAATGCCAGAAAATGTAGTCCAGTATGTGCAGAGGGTCTGATTCACCCAAGGTGGCCAATGAGTCCTAGTGATGATTTTTTTTCAAAATATTCATAATTTTTCAATTGAGTTTTAGGATTTTTATGTTTTATGATCTAGATCTGAGATGCAAATGTAGATTTTAAGTGATTTTCAATGAAATTAGATGCAAAAATGCAAGCTATGTGAAATTTCACTAATGCAAAATTTGAAACCCTTGAATGCAAGTCAACTAATGCAAATCCTAATGCAATGTTAATGGAAGCCAAATCTAGGATGAAAATGCACTCCAAATTATAATTTCAATGTCCTAAATCTAGGTTCACAAAAATGAAATGATGGATTTGTGGGATGGATGCTATCATATTCTTTAGGACATAGAGCATACCCAGAATTCCAATTTCATTCAAGGGTAACCCTAAAGATCTTAATGCAAAAGAGAAAGAAATATTGTAATAGGGATGTCCAAGGGGCTAAATATGATCTAATGAGGGATTCATGTGTTGGTATGGAGCCTGATCAGTCTCCAAGTGGGAGATTGTTGGTATGTGGTGACTGATCATGCTATACTGTATAGCCCATGGTATATTGTACACCCTGGCATGTATCCTTGTCAAGGTTCGATGCCAGGTTAAGCCTCGGGCGGGAGTTCAAGGGCGACAGCCCCTGAGAAAAATTTTCCTCCTACTTTTTTGCGTCATCACCGAAAAAGGGAAAAATCAACAAAAATGGAAAAATCTGATTTTGTAGAACCCAAAATCTGGAAGCTTCTAAGCTTGATAAAAAGGGGTTTGGATGGGTATTACAGTATGATGAAAAACACGATTATTCACAAGATTGTAATAAGTTTTGCACTGGATAATAAAAGTATTGGATGGTTGCAGTTTGGTGGATCTAGCCCGGATTGGGTGAACCACGTTAAATTCTTGTGTTATGATTTATTATGTGTGTGTTTTAGTTTCTCTTTTTATTAATTAAATCTGCATTTAATTGTTAGATATCTGCCTTTCTAACCCTAACAAGTGGTATCAGAGCGGGTTGTGTTTCGATTATTGTCTATAGGAAGGTCTCACGGTTGAGTGGGAGTAATGGAAGACGAGGGTAAGAAGGTTGAGAAGTTTAATGGGAAGAACTATCAGTTATGGAAGATGCAGATGGAGGACTATCTCTATTAGAAGGATTTATGGAGGCCATTGGAAGGGAAAACCAAGAAACCCGCAACAATGTCTGATGAGAACTGGGAGATCTTGGATAGAAAGGCTCTTGGCAGTATTCTTTTATGCCTGACACAATCGGTGGCATTCAATATTACAACAACAAAGACAACTCAAGAGTTGATGGAAACCCTAGCGAAGTTATATGAAAAGCCTTTTGCTTCGAATAAGGTATTTCTTATGAAGCGTTTATTTAATATGAAAATGGTAGAAGGTGGGTTAGTTACTGATCATTTAAATGAGTTTAATATGGTCACCAGTCAATTAAATTCTATAAAAGTAAACTTTGATGAAGAAGTTAGGGCTCTTTTGATTTTGTGTTCTTTGCCTGAAAGCTGGAATAGCTTGGTAATGGTTGTTAGGAATTCTGTTTCTGGTTCGAATACATTGAAATTTGATGATGTTGTTGGTGTTATTTTGAGCGAGGAAATTCGTAGGAAAAGCTCATGTGGAACATCCACATCAGGTAGTGTTTTGAATGCAGAAAGCAGGGGCAGTACAAAGGAGAGAGGAAACAATTCTGGAAATCATGGGAAGTCACAAGGAAAATCAAAGGATAGAAAGTCCCAATCTAGAGACAAGAGGGATTGTTGGTACTGTGGTAAGTCGGGTCATTTAAAGAAAGATTGCTAGTCTCAGAAAAATAAAGGAGACAAAAAATGAAGGAAATAAAGAGGAAAATGTGGTAAGTAATAAATCTGATGAGGATGATTTGATTCTTTCCCTTGATAATGCTACTAATTCTTGGGTGTTAGATTCAGGGGCTTCATTTCATGCTACCCCCCATAGAAGTTATTTTCTTGATTATGTCCAAGGGGATTTTGGGCTGGTTTATTTAGGAGATAACAAACCCTGTCAAATTGTTGGAAAGGGAAGAATCAAGATTGCTGCGTATCGGGAATCATTGATCAATACGCGGAGGTAAGGCATAACCCAAAGTTAAGGTAAATTTAATTTGCGGCAACTAGATGACGAAGGTTGTGTTGTTACATTTAGTGATAAAATTTGGAAGGTCACAAAGGGTGCCTTAGTGGTAGCAAAAGGTGTGAAAGTAGGCACCTTATATCTTTGTGCAAGTCATATTGTTCCTTCTATTTTAATTGTTATGGAAAAAGGCCAATGTTCAGGAACAAATTGCTGCGCTCAAGAGGTAGAAGATCATACAGCTTGTCAGGACTCAATCAGCACTGCGGGCATAATAGACTTGGGCATAATGGCGCAAAAGGTATGAGCAATTTCATTCAAATAATGTTTTACCGTGCTCAAAATGTGTTAATATGGATTTCCTCGTGGAAAGTTGTGTATGGAAACAAAGAGAGTAAGTTTTCTCGATGATGTAAAGCAAAAGAAAGATGAGTAATTGGAGCTTGTGACACGGATGTATGGGGCCACTGTATCTTCTCCTATGGGTTTTGTATTATGTTACATCCATTAATGATGCAACGAAGGTATGGATTTATTTCTAGGCATACAAATCTGATGTATTTGAAACTTTAAAAATTGGAGAAGCTTGGTTGAGAATGAGAAGAGTAAAAAGTTTAAATGTCTCAAATCTGATAATGGCGGTGAGTATTGTAGCAAAAAGTTTGAAGATTATTGTTCCTCTAATGGTATTCAGAGGCAGAAAATAGTTCCAAGGACTCCATTGTGTCGGAGGCCGGAGCACATGAATAATAGAACAATAATGGAGCATGCACTTAACTATGAGATTGCATGTTGGGTTTCCTTTAAAATGTGGGCGTAGATCGTAAACACCGCTATTTATTTAATTAATAGAGGTCCCTCAAATCCTTTGGGTTGTGGTATTCCAAAGGAAGCATGGGCAGGTAAGAAGGTGAGTTATTCTTTTCTCAAGACCTTCGGTTGTGAATCATTTGCACATGTAGATTATGAAAATAGAACCAAGCTTGATGCAAAATCAAAAAAATGTGTAGTTGGATATGACATTGATGAATTTGGTTATAGGCTTGGGATTTTGAAAATCAAAAAATTGTGAGAAGCAGGGATGTCATATTTAATGAGAAAGTGATGTACAAAGATCCTGCTAATGCAGCATGAGAAGAAAGAAAATGATTATGCAGCTATTGGATGATATTCCAAACAATGATGTTTCCGGTTCCTCATGTTAAGCAACAACAACAACAAATACCACAAACTCCCTAGACGATCTTCAAGGATAAATAGACCTCCAAAAAGATTTTCTCCCTATTTGTATACTATTTTGTTAACTGATGTTGGTGAACCAGAATATTATGATGAAGCTATGTAGGTGGATACCAAGGTTCAGTGGGAGCATGGAATGGAAGAAGAAATGGACTCCTTGCTGAAAAATTAGACTTGGGAATTATTCAAGTTGCTTGCAGGTAAAAAGGCTTTACCAAACAAATGGGTTTATAGGATGAAAGAGGAGGATGGAGGTAAGAGAAGATTTAAAGCCAGATTAGTTGTAAAGGGATTTGCACAGAAAAAGGGTATTAATTTTGATGAAATCTATTCTCCAGTTGTCAAAATGACTTCTATTCGTATTGTTTTAAGTATTGGGCTATGAAGATTTGCATTTAGAATAGCTTGATGTTAAAACAGTCTTTCTCCATAGTGATTTGGAAGAGGAAATATATATGGACCAGCCACAAGGATTTGAGGTCAAAGGTAAGGAGAAACTAGTGTGCAGATTGAAGAAAAGTTTATATGGCTTGAAGCAAGCACCTCGACAATGGTACTTGAAATTTGATAGTTTTATGGCTGAGCAAGGCTACAACAGGTGTAATTTTTACCATTGTGTTTATTTTAAGAGGTTGGATAATGACAGCTACATTATTTTATGTCTATATGTTGATGACATGCTTGTAGCGGGTCTAACATGGATCACATAAGTGAGCTAAAAAAAGTTAGCAAAATATTTTGCTATGAAGGATTTAGGGCAAAAAACAAATCCTTGGTATGAAAATTTGTAGAGATAGGAAAAACAAAAAAATTTTATCTTATGCTAATTATGTTCAAAAGGTGTTGCAGAGATTTCATATGGAGAATGCAAAAGCTATCAACACACCTTTTCCTAGTCATGTTAAATTGACTAAGGATATGTGTCAAAGACACAAGAGGAGGAAGAAAAATGTCCAAGGTACCATATGCTTCAGGGTAGTTTAATGTATGCCATGGTATGCACGACCGGATATTGCACATGTCGTAGGAGTTGTTAGCGGTATTTGAGTCATCCCGGAGTTGAGCATTATAATGCGGTAAAATGGATTCTCAGGTACTTGAGAGGTACATCCAATAAATGTTTATGTTTTGGGGGCTCTAACACTGATTTAAAAGGCTATGTTGACTCAGATTTGGCAGGGGACATAGATACCAAGCGGAGTACTACAGGTTATGTATTTATAGTTGGTGGGACAGTAGTGAGTTGGATTTCTCGATTGCAAAAGGTGGTTGCTTTATCCACCATAGAGGCAGAGTATGTTGCTGCAACAGAGGCAGAAAAGGAGATGATATGGCTGCAACTCTTCATGGATGAGTTGAGAAAACAACAGGCTGAAAATTACTTGTTTACAGACAGCCAAGGTGCTATACATCTTGCAAAGGATTATGCCTTGCATTCTAAAACAAAACACATACAATTGAGATATCATTTCATTCGGTCGGTGTTGGAGGATGGACAGGTCAAGCTGGACAAGATACATACAGATGTCAATCCAGTGGATATGTTTACGAAGGCAGTGACAAGGGAGAAGTTGAGCTCCTCTTCAGCTTCAGTTAGCCTTCAAGGTTGAATTCAAGTATAACAGAGCAGCAAGGTCCAAGGTACTTATTTCCAGTGGGAGTTGTAATTGCAGCAGTGTTGTCTAGGATCAGTCTCCAAGTGGGAGATTTTTGGTATGTGGTGACTGATCATGCTATACTGTATAGCCCATGGTATATTGTACACCTTGGCATGTATCCTTGCCAGGGTCTGGGGCCAAGCCGGGCCTCGGGCATGGGTTCGGGAGTGGCATCCCCCGAGAAAATTTGTCTTCCTACTTTTTCGTGTCATCACCGAAAAAGGGAAAAATCCAATTTTGTAGAACCCAAAATCTAGAAGCTCCTAAGCTTGATAAAAATGGGTTTGGATGGGTATTACAGTATGATGAAAAATGCAATTATTTGCAAGATTGTAATAAGTTTTTCACTAGATAATAAAAGTATTGGATGGTTGTGGTTTGGTGGATGTAGCTCGGATTGGGTGAACCATGTTAAATTCTTGTGTTATGATTTATTCTATGTGTGTTTTAGTTTCTCTGTTTATTAATTAAATCTGCATTTAATTGTTAGATATCTACCTTTCTAACCCTAACAATTCACCACCAAGCCTAAACTTGGAAAAGACAATGAAGTGCAAGATGCAATGAAAAACCCTAATTGAATGCAAATTAACTCTAAATGACCTAGAAAAGTTAATGAAACAACATAGAAAACTGCAAAACAAAAAGTGTACACCTCAAAATTTGGAGAAGGATGAATGGAGGTCTGAATCACTAGAAATTCTATTTTCAAGGTTGACTAGGACTCATTCACTAGGCTGGGCGAATCAATCCTATTTCTAGGAAACTATGCAATAATAGAAATATGCCAAAAGGGTATCAGTGGATTCCTAGAATAAATTCCTTTTGAAATTGAAAGCTAAGTATAAAATAATTTTCTGAATTTTCGTAGCAGTTGTCAAATTTTGATCAATTTTTGCATCAGTATTTGGGGAGAGAATGGAGTAAGAGATAGTGCAGTAAAATATTTTAAAGGAAAGGATAATGAAAAGAAGTGTAGAGCGGATGTAGTAGAGATTTTTCATTGATGTCAAAGGGGGAGAGAATGAAGTGAAAAAATTTCTGACATCCAAAGGGGAAGTAGTACGTTTGGATTTGATATGTTTTGGTTTTGACACTTAGTCAAATTTTCACTAAGTGTTGCCATCAATGCCAAAGGGGGAGATTGTTGTCATATGGCTTTAATGAGATTGACTTTGGATACTTGTGTTTTCATTGATGGCAACTTGATTCTACAGTTTGATCCATAGTATCAGGTATGCTTATACCTACAGAGAATCTAAGTCTTTGTATTCTACCACTAGAGAAAGTAAAGAACAAGACATCTGATTGGTATGCTGATCCTATTACTTCTCCAGATCACTATTTTGGAGTGTGGATCCCCAAGGAAGTTTTCTTAGCTCATACATTATTCTACTGAATAATTTTTGTAGTTTTTCGTTGATCATAGTTCAAGTTATGAGGTTCGGTGACATGTTTTATGATCTTTTTTTCATTGTAGCTGACAAGCTTGATGTGTTGGATTGCGGATGTATGTGGAAATGTGGAAAAATTATTTTTCTATCTCCTATGTTTAGAACCTTGGTATGGGTCCTATCTATAATTCTAGCCAACTTATGATGGTACACTTCATTTCTGATTAAAGATTTAAGGCTGACATGGCTGATATAAGCAAAGAATATTCTATTTTGTTGAAAGGCTGACATGTATTGAATTTTTGGGTTAGCGGATATATAAGGAAGATCGGTAATTCACTTTTTGTATGTGTGGTATGTGTAGAGTGAAGAGAGATGAAGATGTGTGAAAAATAATAGATGATTGATCAAATATTCATTGTACTACTGAAGGGTTTTCAGCAGGAGAACAGAGTAGAGCAGAGCATATTTGAGTAGAAGGTCCAAAGTTAGATTGTGCGCTTCAATGGAACTAAATCCAGGCATTTTTAGATGCTATATTCTTAGTTCAAATTTTGTTGTAATCTATATTATAGTTGTATGGCAGTGAGCCTCTTTCTTGAGCAATGAGCTCTATGCAGTACGCCTGAATGCAAGTGCATTCCCCTCTTTTATTTTACTTTTAACAAAGTAAACTTTGTGGATTAATCTCCACCATGGTTTTTCCCCTAACAGGGTTTCCATGTAAAAATATTTGGCGTTATGGTGATTATTGATGTGACTACATGTTTTCATCTGTTATGTGCTACTAATATAGAGTTCTATTATTGTTGTTGATGGTTGTTAGTTCTATTTTGTAAGTCAAAATCATTGAACACTGATTCACCCCCCCTCTCAGTGTTCCTTGCATCCAACAAAACCTAGGTGGGACTCATACGCTCAAAGTGACATTTGAGTCCAAGATCACTAAATATGGGCCACACAACCTAAAAACACCTGAATTATGATTGGATGTTGATTTATGTCAGGATTATCCACAAAAAAATGCATTAAATGAGGTTTGTGGATGCAAACTAAGGCTAATTAAAGCATAAAGAAGCCCAATTATTTATGACAACCGTAGAAAAGTGTGAAAGTGTGTTACAACTCTTTACAACACTCCCAATAATGTACCATTAAGTTCATTTAGTTCACAAGGGCTCAAGACCTAATGTGAATGTGTCAAACACATTACAACAATAAATCAAGGCAACATTAAGCTCAATTTAACGAGGGTCCAAACGAGCAAGGAAAAGTAAAGGGATACTTTTTCTATTGCCACATTTAGTCCCCACTTTAGTGAGAGGATGAACTTGCTTCAAACTCATACTAAAGTAGACAAACATGAATCAAGAGGTGTCCAAGTGCACCAATGCTACTAAGATAGGATGACAAGGATCAAGAGGTGTGATCAAGCCTGCAAGATCAAGATCCTATGGAAAACCAACATAGACACAAAATAACGCACATGAAAATGATCTAACGAGCCTCATCAAGGAACAAGAATATAGTGTCAGAGACAAAGACAAAAAAATGGAAAAAAAGAGGGGTGGATCAAGCTTCGACCATTTTTCCATCATGATGTGGATCAGATCTAGGTTATTTGTCCAAAAAATGCACGCTCACTTTGAGGCAACAAAACTCTAGGTCATCTACTGGGTGAGTAATCCAAAGAGGTGAGATAGATACACACATGGCTGGTATGCACTCAAACAACACATGAGTGGCTAAGGGAACGTCATGCCTTAGATTGGCTTCCCATCAAACCATGCAAAATTTATACCTCCTGATAACTTTGATAAGGTTCCATGCAAAAATGAACTTCGAGCTTCATAAGGCAAGCAAAGCTTTGTATGATTGGAACTCATGAACAAAAAAGATTGCTCCATAAGCCACTGAGAATAATGTAATATGCTAAGATAGATCATACTTTTGAGGAACATCACACCCAATGTCAACGACAAAGCGAAAAACACATTGCATGAAGTAAGAAGACTACACCATGAAACATGAAGAGGAAAAATGAAAAAGAATAGTGCCAATGTATTCCCCCACTTTAAAGAAAGTGCTAAACACCCTACTATGAGCAATTACTTTCAAGTAGAAAATGATAAATGCTAACAATAAAGAAGACATTAGAGCTAATTTGGAAAGCCCTATTCCAAGTCATATGCTTCCAAATAAAGCTACGTCATGAAAGGAGAGGGGTGCCCCCAAAATGAAGCTCCAAACACATAAGGGATCTATAGATTTGGGGTTAGTATGTTTTTGCTACAATTTTTTTAGAGAGCTTGGAACTGTCATCATTCCCCAAATACTCATATAACTAGAAGAATGACACAAAGAGAGTGAAAATAAAGAAAAATCTATTGGGTCAACATGGAAGAGAAATGAATGTCTTGATGTCTTGTGTCACCCCCAAAAGGAAAACACAAGACAAAGAAAAGATAAAGAAAAATATTTTGGATCAACATGGAAGAGACATGGATGTCTCGACGCCTTGTGTCATACCCAAAAGGAAAACACAAGACCAAGAAAAGATAAAGGAAAAGATAAAGATTTACAACATAGAGAAGAATGAAGATACAAATAGAGGAATGTCACAAATAGAGAGAGAGAACATCAAATAGAACATCATGGGGGATCACATCACACAAATGCAATCACACAAAAGACAATGAAAAAGAAATAATACAAAAGACTGGTAAGGAACATGTGATTCAACTTACAGAAAGTTATCTGCATCCCAATCATGTTCATTGTATTCCGAAGATGGACAACTAGCCAAAGGGACAATATCAAGTACCAAACTAGGGTCATTACCATGTTCAACACTCTTCTTAGGAGAATTGTCGTTTAAGCCCATGAAAGATGAAAACAATGTATTCAATTCATTATGAACTTCATCAATCTTTACAATCTCATCATTGTCATCTAAATTAGTCACAATAGGAGGTCAAATGATAATTTCCAAAGAAGGGTTCAGTTCTTGTTATAGTTGCATTATAGGATCTTTTTGTTTTAGGGAAGGGGTAGACTCATCATGCATTGCTTCAATTGATTTTAGATCTTTATTTTCTTTGTTTATTTCTTCATTTAACCTATGAGCAAGGGCACAATGTCTATGCCTATGCTCTCTAGCACCTCTGTTTCTTTTAGTTCAATTTTCAAGTTGCATTTATGTAGGAGCTGGTTGATCAACCATAGGTTTCTTTTATTCCCTAAGGGGAAGAATGAAAGGAACCATGGAAGGTTGTTCAACCACTTTCTCTTTGACTTTGTAAACTTGTTTTATTCTAGGAGGCTTGATGGGGTTGTTTTCATTATCTCTTGGTCTTTTGTAAGAAGTAGGAAAAGGTTGTCCTAGATGGGTCTTGGTTATTTGAAATTTCCTTAGGTTCAATCATGGTTTCATCAAGGATGGTAGGCTTGGTCAGGGGTTGGGGCATGTTTTGAAGGGAAATTTTTTCTATGCATTTCACCTTGAACTTTTGGTAGGATTTGAAAAAGAAGTCCTCATGAGGTTTTATACATTCCATAAGCTCTAGCCAAAAGAAATCTATTGAAAAGTTCCCTCAGGAGGAAAAAGAGTTAAAACCACTATGGTGCACAGTGAAAATTTCATTGTCGAAGGGAAAATTTAAGCATTTATGTACAACCGAAGGGACGGATTTCATGGAGCAAAGCAATGGATAGCCTAGCTTCACACAAAATTGGTCTGACTGTGGGATGATGGAGAATGCAACATCTAATTCTTGCGATCCTATTTGTAAAGGAAGGGTGATAGATCCTATCATAGGGCAGGCAAAACCATTATGTATCTTGATCCATGCTTTCACTTGTAGACATGCAAATTTTACATTATGCATTCGATTGGATTCAGTCAAATTAGGTCTCACATTAGGCAAATTCATCACTTTAATCCATTCATTAAATAATCTCATTTATCAAATAAGCATTCAACCTTCATCTTGCATCATCCATTTAATTAAATAAATCAGGACTTCATTTAAATCAAATTCTAAATCATATTCCATCATTTTCTGATTCAAATAAATCAATTATCAAAGTCCAAAATGTCAACTCACCTAATCAGCATTAAATCAGCATAATCTTCATCTAATCCTAATCTAATGCTAATCCCATCCCACTTGCATTATCTAGATCTAGCCACTTGCACAATAAATCAATTTTATTGATTTATTAAAACCTCATTTTCTCTCAACATGACAAGTCAAACAGGGCATTTATTGCTCTCTTTCTTGTCCCCCTCTCAAAATTTATTGCAAATTTGAATTCAAAAATTCCCCCTCTTGGGCACTCTTCCCAAATCTTGCACATACATCAACTAATCATATGATGACAAGTGTCCTCAACTCATTGGCTTGTTTTTGATCCCACATTGGTCCCTCTTCAACACTTGGCATTTTGAAAATCTTTAAATAGGTGCTTCATCTTTGAGCAAATCCTTCACAATTTCATGCAAGGTTACTCTCTTCATTTGAGATTTGATCTTGTTTATCATCACTCCACCATATCCATTTGCATTTTATCATCTTAGCTTTGATCAAGGATTGGGAAAGGGTCACTAGCACATGTGACACCAATCCAACTATGGAATAGGTAGCTTGCTTTTGTTTTCATAATGTTTTAGTCTTTTTATCATCATTTGTGGCATTTTGAAAGCATTTGTAATGGATTTCATAGAGGTATTTTGATAGAGTTTGCAAGGTATTAACCCATGCTTGAAGTTTAGTTGTTTGCAGATTTTAAAAAGATGCCTACAATTTGGCGCTAGAAGGAGGGCCAGCCTCCCACAAATATCTCAAATAGTTTCCTTTCTTTTTATCTTGCTAGTTGCAAGCTCCTCCATGATAGTTATAATCAATCTTTAATGTATCTTTTATGCTATATTGTGGGTTTTACGTATATGTATCAGTTTTTCATCTAATATTATCTCTATGTCAGAACTGCTCCATTTAAAAGCCTGTGGTATATATTGTTTTTTTATATATATATCAAAAACCTGCTAATAAAACAGTTTGCTCGCGAACCACGGTTACATCTGATGATCTTAAAAGCCCTTAGCATGAATAGTTGTTGGGATATGCTAGTCTTTCCATTTACAGTCTAATCATGTTGGTTTGACTACGAGTGTCTTGTTGGCTATTTGGTATTCATAACATATATCTAGCTGTATCTGCTACTGCCAATTTATTGTTTCTGTTCCTTTCCACCATTATATGCACTTATGACATTAATATTGTTGGGATAAGCATCAATCAGATCTGAAGTGGGTAATTTTCTAATCTTTAAAGTTCATTAGCATGTTGACAACGACTTCATGAAACACAAATGAACCATAAAAGATCACTTCTATTAGATTTTGTTGAATCTAAATAGATAGCCCTGAAGATAGCGTATAAGTCATTTGTTTTGGTGCGCTTTAGTCTCCTGTATTCATCTCTCAGTTGTTACGTACAGATGGAGATAAGTGAAAGCTTTTATGAATAGACTGCATCTTTATTTAATGCTGTCATATATGGACTGCACGCAGCTGAGAATTGTTGGTTTGAACACTGATATAAAGTCATCCTTTTGTGCGTTGATCTCGCTGTTGCCAGTACTAGATCTACATTTATTTCCTACATTCAAGTGACATTTGCTTTTGGCGTCATATTAATCAAGTGTGCAGTAGCAAACCTTCTGTGAATGCCCGGTAGTAATAATGTGTCCCCTAGCTGGTACCAATGCTAGCATCATGGTTGTGGTAGCACACATACCTGAGGCCAATAATAAGGTTGTCTCTGCTCCCTCAAGTGCACTAATTTTTTCCTCTGCAACCTGAGTGGTAGGATTTCCATAGCGTCCATATTCATAACTCATGTGTCTACCCTCCTGGAATGCAATTAATTCAGTTGTGTCTTTGAAAGTGTAACTTGATGTCTGAACAATAGGAGTGGCTGAAACTGGTTTTTTCCCTGCCAAATGGCATTTGTCTAAAGATTTATCTGCACCATTTCTAGAAAGGTCGCTTAATTTAGAAGATCACTTTATGATATTCACTGCTAGTTATTAAATGCTTGAGTTCACAGGAATCTTTGTTGGATGAAGTCTTAAAACTGCGCAGTGTTTCTGGTAAAGGTATTCAATCTTATAAATGCATTTTTATTAATGAAGGTTGACTAAATAACCAGCGACTTATATTGTGGCTTTGGCGAAAGGTGAAAAGAACAGTTGGTTTGTTTGGTCTGTGATAGGAGTTTTTGAATTAACAGTCATTGATGTGCTTATTTTTGTTGTATCTTCCCAACAAGATATTTGTTAAGTATGACAAACAACGGTAATGAAGGGAGTTTTGAAAAAAATTCGGGATTCACATTTAAATTGTTAAAAAGGTAGAATTATTCTTTGAAATCTTTTGGAAAAGAGGTGTCCATTTGAAATCATTCTTTCCTTTTAACTATTAAAAACAATCCTTTAGTTGTAGGTGTGATTACTTAAAGTCATTCCTTTAGTTATTTTTTTGTGATCATTCCTTTTGTTAAAAGAATTTTTGAATGAGATTGTATATTTAATCATTCTCTTGTTAAGGGAATTTTTATATATATGATTGTGTGTTTAATCATTCTTTTGTTAAGTCCCAACATAACTATCCTTTCTCTCTTTTTATAGGTACAAAAGCGAACGAAGTACAAACGAACAAAGGCGAAAAGATGCAAAGCAAAAGAGGAGGAGGAGGCTAGCAAACGAAGACGAAAGGAGGATGATTTTTTTTGAAAACACAATGTGTTTTT
>VDFB02056349.1:0-126525 GCA_007258455.2 Sequoia sempervirens | reverse complement strand
ATTTATCCTCACCCAATTGTCTTTCATTTTTCGATAAAGATGACGTTTCCATAACCCATCCTCACAACTCATCTTTGTACTTAGAGGTCATGGTCCATAAATTTTGCATCAGACGGGTTCTAATAGATGGAGGTGCTGGTTTGAACATCTATACCTTGAAGGTGGTCAAAGCCTTAGGATTTTATGAGGACTCCATTGATTTCAGAAGAAAGATTACCATAAAAGCTTATGATGATGAAGAAAGAGCATCCAAAGGTCTAATCATGCTGCCAATCAGAGTGGGCCCTGTTATAAAGAATACTTTTTGTCAAGTACTGGATCACAATCTGGCATATAACATTTTGTTGGGTCGTCCTTTGATCCATGAAATGCATGCCGTCCCATCAACTTACCATCAATGTCTCAAGTTTCCTTATGATGGACAAGAAATCACGATACCTGCTGATAATTCCAACACTCAAACTTGCGCCAACATAAAGGCTAGTCAAGATACTTTGGTCCCTAATAATCGGGAAGCTCATGTTAGTACTTCTCTAAAGATTAACACACAAATCAGTCAATTGACCAATAGCTTTGACAAAAAGATGAAATTCAAGGATCATGGAGTTGGAGAATACTATCTTTGTCTTGTCAATTTACCTACATCACCATGATCACATGGACAACCATCTATTAGAGAACATCAAATTTCAGCAGCATCAACATCAAAGCAAATGCCAATAGAGCCAATTACAAAATTTAATGGGCAATTCATCAAAGAAAAATTTTCGATGGAAAACCCGGAGGATACTGAAATTTTAAATTGGCTCTATAAAGATGAAGATGAAGTAGTTTCTAATGTCAAATTACCCACAAATAAATATGGAAAAGGATATTTAATCATGCAGAAGATGGGTTATGATGAGGGACCTATTGGAAAAAGGAAGGAAGGAGTAATTGAACCCATTCACCTCCGTGGACTTGCTGGAAAAGAGAAAACTAGATTGGGTTATGAAAATCACTCCAAAGAAAAACAACTGCATAGCACCGTCTTTGCATTGCAAGAAAGCTCATATTCACAAGAGACATGTTTGGCAACAATTCAGAATTTCCTAGACAACAATTCTGATACGGACTTTGCTGAATATGAATGGGACACCATTTACAATGATGAGTTCTGGAGAGACAAAGAGGTTGATGTAATACACCAGTATGGCCCAACTCTAATTGAAGGAGAAGGTTCAGGGTCCCAACCGCGAGAATCTGAACCACAGGTCGACTATGATTCTAGTGATACTGAATCAGATCCAAACGAACAAGATCATCATGAGGATAGTATCATCATTGATCCACCTTATACCTCGGATCCTACAGACCACTCTGTCATGACCATAACCATATCCGATCTCACACAACCTAACGACCCTCTACCTTTACTCCATCCTGACCTTATTGATTGGAATTTTATGGAATCTATTAACATACCTATGTTTCCAAGTGATGAAGCTATCGTAAACTTCCTTTCCGCAGAGGATGCGAATGATTGTTCCACCAGTGATTTTCGACATAGAGTTTTTGATCAGGAGAGTGTCAAGTCTCCTAGCTACAAAAGTAAAAACAAAAAAGAAAGATCTAATGGTGAAAACTAGAATCTGGTAGTATTAGATCAAATAAAAGATAAAATAAAGAGCGTATTTGATGGTGAAAACCTCTTAGAGGCACCAGACGATGGGAATTTTGACACTCTCCCGGAGCACTACCATGAGCAATCGCCTATTCTAATTGAGTTTACAAATGTTGTCGATCTCGAGACTTCTGAAAAACCAAGAATTTTGCAGTTAGCCGCATCTATGACAGAGAAAGAAATACCAAAGTTTATGGAATTCCTGAAAGCAAACCAAGTCAATTTCACATGGTCTTATGCTGACATGCTTGGTCTGGATCCTGATCTTATCATGCATCATTTGTATATCAAACCAGGGGTCAAGCCGGTAAAGAAAAAACTCAGAAAAATGCACCCTCATGTTGCATTATTAGTTAAAGAGGAACTAAGAAAACTTCTTGATGTGGGCTTCATCAAACCAATCGACTATGCAGAATGGATCTCCAATATTGTACCTGTATCCAAACTAGATAAAACTGTTAGAATATGCACAGATTTCAGAGATCTTAATAAAGCATGTCCTAAGGATGATTTCCCATTACCGAACATTGACACCATAGTTGATCTAACAGCTGGTCATGCCATGTATTCATTAATGGATGGTTTTTCTGGATATAACCAAATCAAGATTGCACCTGAAGATCAAGAGAAAACAGCTTTCATGTGTCCATGGGGAACTTATTGTTGGAACATCATGTCTTTCGGTCTAAAGAATGCTGGGGCTACCTACCAAAGAGCCATGACTACGATTTTTCATGACATGATGCATTTCTTCATGGAAGATTATGTGGATGATATACTGGCAAAATCATACACCAGAGAAGGACATCTTGAAGTATTGTCCAAAATATTTGCAAGATTAGAAAAATTCAAAGTTCGTCTTAACCCAAAGAAATGTGTTTTTGGGGTCAAGTCTGGAAAACTCTTGGGGTACATTGTTTCAGAAAAAGGAATTGAAGTAGATCCAGCAAAAGTTCAAGCAATCATGGAAATGCCCCCACCAAAGAACATCAGTCAGCTAAGATCACTACAAGGATGACTTCAATCTATACGGAGGTTCATCACACAATTGGCTGACAAGAGTTTACCATTCACACATCTACTACATAAAAATGTTCCTTTTAAGTGGGATGACAAATGTGAATGGGCTTTTCAGAAAATCAAAGAATATCTAATGACTCCACTGGTTCTCATATCACCAGATCCAAACAGACCACTCATCTTGTACATTGCTGCAACAGAGACATCTCTGGGGGCACTGCTAGCACAAGAAGACTCTACGGGGAAGGAACGTGCAATCTACTACATCAGTAGAACAGTAACAAGTCATGAGCTCAACTACACTTCTATTGAGAAGGCTTGTATGGTAGTAGTCTTTGCTTCACAAAATTTTCGGCATTACATGCTAACCAATACAGTTAATTTGGTTTCGAAGATTGATCCACTCAAGTATTTGTTGAGCAAGGCCTCATTGACAGGAAGGTTAGAAAAATGGGTAATGATTCTAAGTGAGTTTGACATACACTATGTTGACCACAAGGCCATCAAAGGACAAATTATAGCTGATCAATTAGCAGAGGCACCACTACAAGCAGATCATCCCTTGCACATTGAATTTCCAGATGCAGATGTCTTCACTGTAGAATCTAAACAAACGTGGGCCTCATATTTTGATGGATCTTTCACTCAACATGGTTCGAGAGTAGGCATACTTTTTGTCACCCCTCAAGGACATACCATTCCTCGTTCATATCGGCTAATGTTCCCATGCACCAACAACATAGCTAAATATGAGGCATTAATCACTAGACTCAAGATAGCACTGGAATGGAGAATAACAGAGTTACAGGTATATGGTGACTCACAATTGGTCATTTGTCAGATCAATAATGACTACCAAACCAAAGATGAAAAATTGCTACCTTATAAAAATATGGTGGATGACTTCAAGAAATACTTTGTGGACATCAAATTTACACAAATTCCAAGGCTTGATAATAAAGCAGCTGATGCTATGGCTACGATCGCATCATTATTACAACTCCCAGAAACTCAACATCGTTATGAATTTCTGGTGGAACAATCATTCACACCTGCATATGATACCCCTGAAAGCCAAATCATTTGTCATTTGGTAAGATCCGATTCACCTTGGTACAAAAAAATTTATACTTATCTCAAAGACGACATCTTACCACCCGATTTATCCCGTAACCAAAAATGCAACTTTATCCGCCAATCCGCTCACTATACCCTCATCGCTGACACCCTTTATTGTCGTGGTCTTGATGGTACTTTACTTCGATGTCTTGAACGTGAGGAATCTGACAAAGCTTTACAAGAAGTTCATGGTGGCATCTGTGGTACTCATTCGAGTGGACTGACCTTATCTAAAAAACTGATTAGAATGGGTTACTACTGGCCTACAATGGAGAGGGAATCATTCACTTTTGTGAAAACATGTTCCAAATGTCAGATCCATGGGAATCTCATTCATGCCCCTACACAAGAACTCCAACCGTTTACACCAACCTGGCCATTTTCTCAATGGGGTTTAGATCTAGTGGGCAAGATTCACCCTTCTTCATCAAACAGGCATAAATTCATCATCACTGCAACAGAGTATTTCACCAAGTGGATTGAGGCAGTCCCTCTTACTGAAGTTACCAGAAAAAAAATATCCTCCTTCATACTTAACTATATCATTTGTCGGTATGACATTCCTAACTCCATTATTACAGATAATGGACTACCATTCAAAAATCAAGATGTTGAGGAACTTTGTGAAAGATTCCACATACAGCACAAATATTCAACACCATACTATCCACAAGGGAATGGCCAAGCAGAAGCCTCAAATAAAACCATATTGAAAATCTTGAAAAAGACTGTGAATACATCAGGAAATGATTGGCACGTTCAACTCAATCCTGCTCTATGGGCCTATAGAACCAGTATCCGCACGCCAATAGGAGCAACACCATTCACTCTTGTTTATAGAGCAGAAGCAATATTGCCCTTAGAAGTTGAGATTCCCTCACTCAGAGTATCATTGAAAGGTTTAACGACAGATGATGAATACAAAGTTTCTCGACTCCAAGAACTGGAACTTCTAGATGAGAAGAGACAATGGGCTACTGATCATTTGAAAGCTTATCAACAGATGATGTCTCGTAGCTACAACCATAAAGTAAAACCACATACCTTTCAGGTGGGTGATCTCGTTCTAAAAGAGAATCCATGCAATCAACAAGATAGAGAGAAGAAAGGAAAGTTCGAGCCAAATTGGCTAGGTCCTTATGTAGTTATCGCAGTTTATGGTTCAGGAGCCTACAAGCTATCAATGCCAGAAGGGGACCTGTTTGACGAGCCGATCAACAACATGCATCTGAAGAAGTATTATGTCTAAGATGGTCATCATCATCAAAAAAAGTCTTGAAGAAATATAAAAAAAAATCAAAAAAAGTCCTGAAGAAATATAAAAAAAAATCAGAAAAAGTCCTAAAGAAATATCAAAAAAATCAGAAAAAGTCCGAAAAATATCAAAATCAAGAAAAAGTCTCGAAAAAATATCAAAAATTAGAAAAAAGTCACGGAAGAAATATCGGAATTCAAAAAAATTCAAAAAAAAATTAAAAAAAAATCAGAAAATGTCATATGGTGAAAACCTGGCAAACAGGCAGTCTATTGACAAGAAAAATGCAATAAAAATAAATAGTGAAAATCTGGCAAATAGACGCTATTTGGAAGCTCTCCATCTATTAGTTCATGTTCTGCATTTAAATTTTCATCCTTCTTTTTCATGCATCTTTTCCATCATCTTAGGGTCACACCAGCACCATGCTATCATCATTTGCCTCGAGCGATAATGTCTTATCATGGCTTGATTATTATTCACTTCAACAAGTTGTGTCAATACCTAGGGCAAACATGGGGCATATTGGGGGCAATCAACTTTCAAACGGTAAGACAATGACATCGAAACCAATCACGCAAAACAAAATAACCAAATTAAACCAAAACATCCAACCATTGATCCATATCACAGTAGCTTTTAGTTGCGTACCTTATCATGACTCGTATCTGGATGATCTCTAAATCTGAATTAATGTTTGGAATCACAGTAGTCCATTTTTGAATAATGGTTGTTTAATTTTCGATATCATTTCTCTGGAGCACACTCGATGATGTACTGAACTAGAGTGGCAAGGAAAGAGGATGATTTTTTTCTTTGTCTGTTGTCTGGAGGTTAATCATTTATTGGTTGCAAATATGTCACGAGACGTGATGATTTATCATTGATGACAGTTCCAAATTTGCATCAGATAGTGGTTAGTCTTTGTCTGTTTACGCAAGAAATGCTCAGGTCATCTCGGTTCAATTATACCTCGATGCTTGTGCTCGCTTGCTATATCAAAATCATGAAAGTTGTACTCAGGTCATCATTGGTGCTAATTCCCCCTCTGATGCTTGTACATACTTCCAACATTTTAAAAATGCTCTATGATGATTCCAGAAAATATACCAACAAGCTCAACAAAATGGTCATTTTCATTTAGTTGCATTTCATTTTAGATCATTTATACATACCTACATAGTGGATTTGCACCCGAGTTTTGAAAGGATAATAATCACATCAATGGATGTCATGTCTCTTTGGACTACTTATGGAGGACATTTGAACATTTCTTTCATCATCACCTTTTACCTGCATTATCATTTCAGTTGGGTCCTATCATTTATCATTTATCATTCATTTGCATATCACTTAGATTCTCTATCATCTTCATCTCGTTAACACTTTATCATTTTCATATTCATTTCATGTTCCTTTTATACATTTGCATCATTTCATTCATTTTCATTCCGTTATCATATCTTATCATATCATTTTCATTTCATTATCACTTATCATTTCATTCATCATTTTCAATATCATGCAGTTCATTTCATATCACTTATCATTTTCATACATGTCATTATCATTGCATTTCATTTTATCATTTCACTTAATCATCATTATAGAACATTTACATTCATATCGTATCATTAATCATCCTATCATTTTCCATATCTTTTCATTTTGCAAATTCATTTGTCATCCTTTATCCTCTTACATTTGAACATTCAAAAAACAAATACTCCATATATACATTTTCATATCATTTTCATAAGTCATCCACCTGCATGACATCATTAGTCTACATCATCAGTCATCATCATCATCATAAAAACATCATATCGAATCATCTTGCAAATCATGGTAGTCATCAAATCATTATAATTCATATCAACATCCATAACACATAAAAAAAAATGCATATCACATCATAAATGCACATCACATCATCACAAATCATCGCCGCTGTATATCATTACTGATAAAAAATAATACAAATGTCCAATGTCCAATGAAGCTAAAAATTTCAAAGAGATACATGAGATATGACCAAAATAACGTACATGCTCCAAACATAATAGACATCGAGATGTGTGAATGAATCAATAATGATACATCAAAAATATCAGAGCCCCCTGATAGGGTTGGCCTCTGTGATGGAAGTCTTATCTCCTACCCCAAGATCTCTATGTGGTCCCAACACACCTCAATTTTGAAAAGGTCAACCAAAATCTCTCTATCTATCAATGCCTCACAGCATGCAATCGCAACCCATATCAAAGTGACCAATATTAGTGACTCATCTCAAGTGACCCATATCAATGGCCCATATCAGTAACCCATATCAAGTGAACTATATCAGTGACTAATATTAGCGACTCATACCAGTGCATCATATCACAGACCCATATCACCCAATCAATCCTATCAGGCAAACCAATACACAAATTTATCTAGCTCGATACCATATCAATCTGATCTACCATCAATCACTATTTGTTTTCTATCGCAGAAAGAAAATTTATCAAAAAAGAAATCATTCATCTACTATTTGTTTTCTATCACAGAAAACAAATCTATCAAACACTTTATTAGTCATTTACTCTTTGTTTTTCTCTTTTTGAGAAGCAAAGTTATCAGTTCATCATCATCATTTTACCATTTCCATCAAAAGGGGCATCATATCAACAGGGGCATCTTTTTCATCATTTATCGGGAGCTAAATCACTGTCTCTTCTGCAGAATATCATTATCCAATCTTCTTTATCACATTTTCAGACTTCATATCATCCGTGATTTACCTCCCGAGGGGGCATCATCAACAGCAACATCGAAAGCATATCAGGGGCAAAATCTTATTTTCTTTGAAGCAATGTGTTTTACACATCACTTCAAAGAGGGGCAAAATGTATATGTCTAAAAATGGTCATGATTAAGCTTGTTAATTAATTAAATATGATTTATTTAATTAATTCCTCTAATGTCATCTACATATAAATAAATTTAATTATTTATTTATATCGTTCATCTTCTAAATTCTTCTACCTTAAATTAAATAAATAATTTTATTTAATTACTAACATTTCTACCCTTCGCTTAATTAAATTAAATAAATTTGTATAATTTATTTATATTTAATTATCATTTTATTCTAAAGTTTAAAATATTTTAAATATTTAAATAATGGAATATTCTCCATCCCATTTTCCAGTTTTAAAATATTAAATATGTTATTTAATATTTTCCACCCCACTCTAATTTCATTTTTAAACATAATTAAATATGAATTATTTAATTATGTGGGTTTCCATTTCCATCTTCACTCCTAATTAAATAAATTTAATTTATTTAATTCATTATTAACTCACCTTCCCAAAATTCTAACTCATGCTAACTCGCCCTTCTAAATTCGTATCTTATCCTTCAAAATGGAATTTTCCCTTCGAACTCAATAAAGAGAAAGGAAACCTTCCATTCTTCTGTCCACTTTCGAAAATCTCTCGCCATCCATTCGGAACAAGCTTAATCTGGACCGTCGATCGATTCAGCCAATCAAACTCGTTTGAAAACTCTATAAAATCATGTGCAAATCCAAGCCTTGGTTAATCACTCCACGCTCATATGCTCTGCACTTTACATATATGCATACCACATTCATGCAATGCACTCATATCCATTTTCAAGATCATGGCCCTACTTTTCATGTTAAGATAGATGTTGTGATATTATGCATCTCTAACTTCATTCTTCATAAGCATATTTTGTTGAGCTCTATCTCCATTGATTCCAGAGCTTCATTTCAAAGCTAAGAACAAAATGGTATATAGAGGAGGATAAATGATTTCCGAAAAGCGCTATTGTTACTATTACATTTTTGTTTCTTTCAAATTTCATTTAATGCTTACAATGCCGACACTCAATTTATCCAATTTTCACACACAAACATACTTCAATTCAAGGATTCTAGTAACACTCAAGTATATCATCAAAAATCTCATAGTATCAATTTTCTAAGACTTTTGGATGTATGTCACTTCTAGATGAAGCATTAGTCACCTGAAAGACTGCAGTTATACTAGAATCACAAGTTTTCTTCATGTCATCCAACATTTTGATTCAAAATTTACAACCATTGCACCACATAGCCTTATGGTGTTTCACCTGCAATATGTCAAACATGTAAAAATTATTGCAATATCGTCAGTTGATAAACATATTTATTCTTGGCCGAATGTATGCAAAGAAAATAATCTCAACATATATATACTTCAATATAATTGAAAATAATTAAATAATAAGGGTGATTAATATATTTATACGTACCTTTTTATCTCTTAAACCATATGCTAAATCAATTTCCCTTTGTGTAACATTGGAATCTCCATTACGATGAACTTCTTTAACCAATGAAGCCACACCTTCCCATGTTAATGTGCGACCAGATTGTTGACATCGCTCAATCCATACCATCATCCAATCAAGATTGTTCGCGACATACAAATGTAGTGCATCCCACTCTCAAACTAACTATATCAAAAAAATTGAAATTCACAAACAATGTATATTAGTTAAATACCACAGTATACAACCTTAATTTATAATTTCAATGTATATTGAAGATTAAAAATTAAATAAGTACAATATACATAAAACCATATGTAAAATGTATTCCAATTAATCTCCATGACCATCTTATAATTACCTCTCACTTTCCTCAATCTACCTTTCCCCATCAGGTACTCCCCTTGGAATTTGTTAACGGAGTTGGGATCCCAAATGTGATCTACATGGATCTTTGCTGCAAACTTAGGAAGATATTCACTAATGTACACCATGGTCTAGTATACCATATATCCCTCTCCACCATGTAACCCTGCGATGTGCTCTGTCTAACCAAAGCTCTTCTAAAAATTCCCAAGCGTCTCTCAACCATCCATTATTGACCTTTGCTGCATGAGGCCCACATAATTCAATCTCCTCAATCCTATGCATTTATAGTAGTTGTTCTCTGAAAAAAATGTCAGCGTGTATTGACTTTTACATTTCACACACACGGCGAATTTTCTCTTCCAATAATTTATATCTCTTTACGATTTCTTTATACGACAACCATCTACAAGTTGATTCATGAGCAAACATATTAACACAAGATTTAAAGAAAAATATACATTATATTACATAACAAGCAGAAAAAATGGAAATTATAAGACGATACACAACAAATTGAAAAAATTATCACCACTTTTACCCTGCAATATTTCCAAAGATCATATATAAACTCATTACATTGTTGGGCTCTTTCAAAGTTTGTCCTTAGAGATAGAGGTAGAATGTAATCGCAACAATTATAAAATAATCTTTTCATTATTTTTCAAAAGTAGTAAACACAATACACCGGTGCACATGCATTTCATGTATATAATATACCTGAATAATTACCTTAATGAAGGTATGCTAATCATGCATTTTCATCCCTGACCCAAATTCACCTTTCTTTGTTATTATATTGTTTATGTTCGCAACAAATCCTGTGGGAAATCAAATTTTTTGTATGACTTCTTTTATAGCATTATTTTGCTGCTTTGTTAATAACCAAGGAAGGGCGCTTATATTAATTTGGTCTCCACTGCTATTTAATTGAATGGAATTTTTCATTGCATGATTGGCTCTCGAATGTCACTACAAATTTTGACAATTTTTCGTCATGCCTTCCATCCAATATTTTTCATAACGTTTATGTCATATTCTTTCTAATATGCATTGTATCAAACAAATGCACAATTTGTAGCTTCTCATAGTAGGGAAACCTACTAAATTGTCTGGGATAACTTTTTAGTCCCTATGGAAGCTAACCATTAATGCCTTGATGACCTTCATGAAGCATTTAAGTTAAACAAATTAACAATGAAAATCATTGTCAATTACAACATGAGTAAACACAACACAATATAAAAATATAAATTCAAAATATATCATATATGATAGATAAACAATTTGATCTAATGTATAACCTTAACGATTAATTCTATTATATTCCAACTTCCATAGGCAAGGTGTCATTCTTCGTGGTTTTGATGTAGTCTCCTCTTTCCCATTGAAAATATGTTTTTTAGTTGTTCAATACTTATAATTTCTATGGAGGAAGTTCCTCTACTCATCAAACACCTTCTTAAACTTTTTAAATGATGATATTTCATCTTTAGACCACAAATTTTACATGTAAATTTTCTCTTTATTTGAAGACCTACAAGATCATATATAATTGGATTAAATATGTCAGTTTTTATAATTATATATAATGAATAGATTATTTTACAAACATGCATGATATCTACTTCATCAAATTAAATATTGTTAAAGTGTAGTCAAATTTTATAACATACCACAAAAATGTGTTAGCCCTGGGGTATCTTGAATTGTCCATACAAGCATTGCATGGAATTGAAATTGTCTTTGTCCTATTGGTCTAGAGACATCATACATAGTCATGCCATTCCATAACTTTAGGAACTCATTGATAAGAGGCTCGATATACACATTCATATCTTTAACTTGGTACTTACCTAGTTGAATGAACATAAACATTACATAATTATTATAACCATTTTACTGCAATATATATAAATTAATGTACATGACTATTGAATGAAAAAAATATAAATCATTATGCAACAAATAAGACAAATGAGATGCTACTACGTTAAAGAAAATTTATGTAAACAAATACCTGGAACAATCATTGACAACATTATGTGCTCCCTCTTTATTGACATGCATGGAGGAATGTTATTTTTGATAAGAAAAATAGGCCACACCGAGTAAATAGATCTCAGCTCTCCAAATGGATTGACACCGTCTGCTCCCAATGAAATCCTGAGATTATGAGGTTCTTCTTTAAAGTGTGGTCATTTTTCCTCCATGTCCCTAAATGCAGAACCATCTGCAGGCATTTGAAGAATGTCATCTCCACTTGTATTTTGTGCATAGTAATCCATAAATTGTGCTAAGCTTTCGTACCTAAATAATCGTTGTATATGTGGAATAATGGGAATATAACTAAGAACCTTGTGAGGCACCTTTTTTGTTAATTGATCTGTTCAATATCTACTCATATGACATTTTGAGCATTCTATTGCAAATTCTTGTTGTTTATGATATATAATATGATCATTGAGACATGCATCTATTGCTTGATAATCCATTCCGATATCTTTCATAATGGTAGATAAATCTCGGTATGAGTATGGTAAAATATTTGATGGTGGTAACAAAAATTCACCAATCAATCTACAACAAAAAATAATTTGTTAATATAAGAATATTAATGGTACATATTTCATCATTTATTTACTAGTGATGAACTAACAACAATTAAAATAAATAAAAAAGATGATATATGATATACCTAACATCCGTGGAGATTGCTATGTTTGATAAAACCATTCATAACCTTCAAGTTCAACAACAACAATACAACAAAGAGAAGAGTTGTTTGGGAGCCTTCATAAAGGGGCTCGTATGCCTTCTCAAGTACAGGTAAATCATGAGCATCATCAAATTCATCTCGATCATCATGATTAGCTCTATCACTAAATGTGTCATGGATCAATTTATTTGTACCATCATCTTCAAGTATGTTTTATAGCACATGATCATCTTCTTCTATAGGATCATTAACTTCAACTTCAATATTCGCAGCTCCATGTTTGTCCACTTGCAAAACCACATTCTCCGGGCCATGATAATCTATATCATCTACCCTAAGGCACCCCACCTTTACAATAATGATAGACACAAATAAACCATGATCATGATCAAGTGATTATATATATATAATGTTAAAACTATCTAAAAATTTACAAATTCAATCAATATAAACACATATAATGAACAACTTACCAATGGACGATAATCATGCCCCCTTTAATGTGACCATGCTTCATACAATGTTTCTCAGCTGTTGTGATTAAAATTTGTCTCATCTTTAAGCCCTTGCAATTATTGCAAGGACAATAACATTTTCCATCACCCTTTCTTTTCAATCTAGCCCACAATCTATCAAGTGTCTTCATTTTGTTCTGGACTAATATTATCTGACATGATTTTTCTTTACCAAGCTTAACTATTTAAATCTTCAAAAAATATCAAACTCACACTCCAATAATTTTTATTCATAGACAGGTAACAAAAGCTAATAATTATGATATTTTACACCAAAAAAAATTGGCATGCAACCACCCCTGCAAAAGAGAAGATAGTCTAAAATTAATGACCCCAAAAAACACTTTAAAATGCTAATTCCAAAACTTATTAAATTCTGATTTTACTATGATTTCCAACCATTAAGACTCCTAAAATCATAATATTGAACTTGATTGCAAACTTCCTACAACGATGGAGGTAGCGAGCTAGTAAGAGAAAGTGACCCATTTCCTAAGGAGCAACAAGTCAGAATCATCATTGTTAATGTCAATACAGATTTATCCTTTTAGTTAAAGATGCAATGTGTCACTTCTTATGACGAGCTTATCCCTAGGGCCCTCAACATTGAGAGAGCCCTAATCGCACAAGGAAGCACACACTAGTATAATTTGGCAAATAAATGACTAGGTGACTAAAAAATTTTAGTCACAACAACTAAAAATGACTAAATTCTGCTCATTTTTTGCAACTCAGCTATAAATGAGTAAATAAATTACTAGTTTGGTCATTGATTAAAAATTATTTAGTCACACAAATAAAAATGACTAAATAGTTAGTCATTTATTTAGTCACAATCCATTTGAATAAACCATTTAAGGAATCAAGAATATAGCTCACCAAAATACTCTAAAACTTTAATAAACATACCCTAAAACTTTTTTCAAAATCTTATTTTCAGGCGTAGCCCACCAGAATGGAGTTTTCATTTTAATAAACATACTCTAAAACCTTCATCAAAACATTATTTTCAAGCATAGACCGCCAAAATGGAGAAGTGTTTCCGTAAAGAATGACATAGAATGATGAGGAGATGTGTGTGAAAGGAGGCATAAGATTCATTGTTGCTTATCTCATTCTTGTTCTGCTCAACAAATCTTACATTGTTCCTGCTACTATTTGTAATCTAGGTATTTACTTGACATATATTTGCATAATCTCAAATTCCTTCAAAGGCTTTTGAAGTATCATTGTATCCTGTATAGGGTTTAGAATGATTTCTTTTAATTAAAAAAATAAATAAATGATGTATTTCCTGTAATTAGATAATGTGGAGATCTCCTAAATCTGCCCCAATACACTATCCTCTTTGGCACTCTATTCATTCCTCTAACTACTAGGGTTTTGTATGTGACATCTTTAATATCTTCGTGACCATGGCTTTTAAATAGATCTCAATCTTTGCTTTAATATTTTTCATGGTAACCCTTGAGTTCCATAATCCACCTTCAATCTCTTCTAAGAATGGTGTCTTAAGCTAGATTGCATAGTATGCATATAAAGCAAGTCCTTCATACCCACCATTATTCCAAACAACCACTCACTTCCTTGCTTAAAATGTTGCCTCCATAAGCACAATAGCATGTTTTAAAATCATGGTTGCAAGTGATTGACCATTAAGGTCACCACTTTCATCAAGATACAATGGGATGTTTTTCTTCAAACTCAAGGCATTATGCAAGATAACATTATGAATTGTTTGTTGTGTATGATTTTATTTTCTTGCACATTTACTACTTTGCTAACTTCCTTTAAGACTGGGTATTGCACCCTCAGCTGCAATCTCAAACAACTCACTCACTATCACTTGAAGATTCCTTTCATGAGCATCCTTCTATAAAATCAAACTATGCCCTATACACTGCCTACTTACTACAGGGGACTCATTGTTTCATGGTATTGTAGTTCTTAAGATCCTTCAACCTTATTGACACTACTTCACAGTCCACAAGGTATTATTCACTATTCTCCCATCTTTGATGAGTCTCAAAAAACTGCTCAAACATGCAATCCACTACCTCCATTATACATTAATGGCTAAGAAGAAACATTGAACCTATGATTTTCACTGTTACTTCATTTGGATAGTCATTCCCTGATTGTATTTTCCTTGTCTAACACTACCAAAAGCATTTGAAAAACCCTTAAGGTTAGCAAGGGGGTAAGGAAACTCACTATTAAAATCTCCACTTTACTATGCAAGGTTTGAGCTTTATTATCTTGTCACTGCTCAACTTCTTTTTGACTGTCACATCTCAAGTGACTATCATTATTCTTACCGTAGTTGCATTTACAAATGTCACTAAGCTACAAAGTGTGCTTGTTATTGGCTACAATCTTTAGATTGCAAGATTTTGTTATTAGCTACAATGTCTCAATCTTTCTGGTATTGCAACCTCACTAATCCGCTATAGTTATTGTTTATGTTTCTACGGAGGCCTAGGGTTTGTACCCTAATCATGCTCTTACCAATGCTTCTGTTGGTATTAAAAAAAACCTTAAATCTTGGGTTAGAAAATTAGTTGTCTTGACAAAGTTGTGGTATGATCTTGGATTGTATCCTAGAGTGTATGGGAAGCTTGTGTTTGATCATTAAGGTATGTAAACCTGATCAGGGAAATGTATCCTATATAGCATGGGTCTTTCTTTAATACTTTCCATAATGGTTATTAGCAGATCACATTATTATAGTTTGTGGTAAACCTAAGATTGCATTCAAGTATGTAACAAACTCTTTGTTTGTAGTTTAAGCTATACACTTTTAAGCAACATTCATAAGGTTTAGAAAATCTTGATCACTCTCTAGAATAGCCCATTAAACATGGGTTGTGCTTGAATGCACTACATAATTGATATAACACAACCACTCTGCATATCAACCAGAGTTATAGGCTCTTTATTGCAGCAAGAGGTAATCACTCTTCGATCATGCTATAATTACATCTTAACCTGTTAAACTTGAGACAACCTGAATGCACCCAATGATGATTGACACCTACATTATACAACCTGAATTAACTACATTATATGAGTGCCTCCATTTCTATCACAACATAGCCACATTAAACTTGGGTCACACATGAATGCATCATGTATTTGTTATAGCACAATTGTGCCACATGACCAATAGAGTTATGGATCACATAATTACAGTCACAAGAATATGTTCCTTGGTTTCAATCTTATGGTGATTCCACACAAAAAAATCTGGACATGAAATTCTCAAAACCCTAAACCTCTAAAAATGAAATCTGATGAGATGTTTCTTTAAAATATGATTTTCAAACCTAGAACTACAAATTTGACTTCACAATTGAATTCTACAAAAAGACAATGACTACCCTTAATCTAGCGATATCTTCTTGAATTTTTTCTAACTTTTCCCAAGAAAATCATCCTTATTTCTCCACAAACTGTCTCAAGTAGAGAAAAACATTGTCGCAATAAATCAGCGAACTCACTTTTCTTTATGTCGGCCACAATTTGAATTTTTTCTATTTTTTATGTTTGTCAAAATTTTGACGAAACTGATAGTTGAAATTTCGATGAAAGCCAGGTTCATCAAAATTTTGATGAACGTCGAGGATAAACATTCAAAAAATTAAAAATTACACATCAAATTTTACAAGCACCCGACGATACATCAAATTATACATATTTTGTTGGACATTTTTGTCAGATTTTGCTGTCAAATGAGTTAGTTGCTACACTTTTTGAGTGGGGTAGAGCTCTATCCAAAAGTGGAGGAAATGATCATTAGTTGGGCTCAAAAGAGACGCGTGGCAACACTTCACTGCCTACGGTCATTATTTCATCCTCTCACTGAAAGATTTGAGAAGAGTAGACATGTAGCAAGAGTGCATCATAGACAACAATTATTGGGCCCTCAAAATTCTTTGGGAATGAGAGATTTGTGGAACTCGATGAGGAAGCAAAAAGGAACAATAAAAAATGGCTCGCAACTACGACACATGGAAGTATAGCGGGGATTCCCAAGATGCAAAGGAAGGGAAACCCTCAGGGTGCACAAAGTAGACATGTGGAGGGGAAGTAGACCTTGAAAAAAGGCCAAGTGGATTTTCTACAATGTGCGGGCTGATACTTAGAGTAAAATACACCCAAAGGGATCTTGTTGAATATTTATTCATAGCTTTTGGCGACTACCAGGGTTGTTTCGCTTGAGGAACAGAGAACCCAAAATTTCTCATATTTACAAACCAAAGCGCCATTTCATTAGGTAACAGAATCAGAGATTGGAAAGGGTTGCATGTAGAGGCGACCATTTATCCTCATATGGCCTTACTATGTTGCACAAATTCTCTTGTGCTCTGCTTAGATGAATCATTTCTTTATGAGGCAGTGCATCAGGTAAGCCGACCCTTGCTTCAAAATGAAACAATAGTTGTGCAAGTGGATGAATAACTCCCTCAATGTCAGTTGCAGTGGGAGGATAACTGAAATCCCTAAAAGCATCCAGATCATTCTCCTTCTCCTTAATTCTTTCTGCAATCTACTAAGCCATAGCAATAAAGCCATTGTCAAGGAATAGGGACGACAAACCCATCCTATTCAACTTGGAGAAACTCTCCTGCATTTTTTCCATTGTTTTTTCTAGAGTAGTCGTGACCACTTTAGTGCGCTAGAAGGCAGAGTGGCAATGGATAAACCATTTTTTTATCTAGGTAGCAACATCCCGATCTTCAATACCTGCCATGGCAAGGTTTTCATCAGAGACTGAGTATAGCTCGGTGAGCAAATATTTTGCTCCCAGAACCTTTTCCAAGATAAACTATGGCAACTACTCAATCGTATCATGGGCCTCCTAGCTCAACTTTGATGCTTTGGTGATGAATTGGAGGGTGGGCTACAGTGCTAGGAAAAAAAATTTAATCTTTTCCCAATGAGAAATGTACAATTGCCTAACCAACAAAATGATATCCGGTTGTGCAGGAGAGGATAGGAGAGAGATTTTAAGAGAATCAATCTCTACATCCTTTGAGTTACTAGCCTTAGCCAACTCTACTCTTTTCCTTTTCTTGGATGCCTGTTGCTCCACAGAGCTGCTCATTTCTTTATTCCAATTTTTCTCGGCTTAGGAGTGATTTTCCAAGTGCATGTCTAGAGAGGACTTTGTCTCTTGAAGCTCTTGCTCCAATTGAGCTTTTAGGCCCTTACATTCAGCCTCTTTTTCTTGTAACCTCTACTCATATTGAGCTTGTTGGTACTCCAAAACCTCATTCTTTTGTGTTATTCCTTGACTATACTCAAGGTGAAGCCACTCCAGCTCTTCATTCTTTAGTTGAAAATTTTGCTCCACCTCCTGATTCTTAGTATGCAACTCGTTTACCATAGCAGGGTGGATAGTCTAAACCTTCACAAGCTCGCCCTAAAGTCTATTCTTCTCATTCTCTATTTTCAGTGCCCTTTCTTTCATACATGCAACATCTACCTCTAGGGATTTCTCTTTTTTCTCCAAAAATCTATCCCTTTCTTTTATTGCTTTAAGCTACTCATCCTTTTTCTTTAGCTGGTGACTAGTTTTAAGGAGTTCAAAGGTGACCACCCATTGTGTTTCCTCCATAATCTCAACCTTATCCTATAGTTGGGACACCTTCATGTCAAGCCCTACCACATATATTTCATAGTATTCCAGGTGCATCTCCCCCTGCGGCTTGGTTACTCTCGGGTGCATGGTTGCAAACTTCAGCTCTTGTCGAGTCTCATCATAAAGAGTTTGTATTTTTGGCTTCACAGAAGTATTATCATCATTTTCCTTGCATTTTTGTATTCTACCTACATGTGCTTCCTTTATGTATTCAATTTGCACCATGAATTCGGCTAGCGATGAAACTAGACCACCTGTGAAAGGAGCACCAAAAGGTAGGGCCTATGGATAGGTAATTCTAATAGGCTTAGGCATTTGCTTTTTTTGGAGAGTGATAGTTTGTGGGGAGAAGTGGGGCACATTCCAAATCTTGGTTTGAGAACCAATAGAAGAGCTTGCCACTTGCCACGGTTCAATTGGTAAATCGACAGAAGGACTCATGGGCTGGAATGGTGAATGAGTTGTCATTACGGAGTCAGCTTGTTGTGATAGAAGATGATCCGTAGCAATAGCAGAAGTAGGAGTGCCTGCAGAGGGCATGCCTTCAGAAAGCAAGGCAACGAGAGCCTGAGTGGCAGTAGTTGGTGTAAGGGTTCATGGAGGAGTAAAGCCAGGTGGAGCGGTGTGTGAGAATTGGGTGAAACCTACCACATGTGTTGGATTAAAAGTGGGAAATGGAGGGCCAGTACTCATGGTAGGGATTTTTGCTAAGACAGGGATAGATACCAAGGATTGAGAGGCAGGAGAAGAAGGAGTTAATTTTACCTATTGACTAGTTAATGGTGGCTCCAGAATAGTTAGCAACTCCCCCTCAGCCTCATGCTCCTAGCTAGCTGCAAGCACCTATCTTTCAGTAGGTTCTCGCAAACCCTCTCTAATAATGGTCTTTGTACGCTGCCATTTTGCGGGTAGGGTTTCCCCAACTTCGGTAGTTATTATCATTTGCTATTGTAGTACCCTAGATGCCTTAGTATCCCAAGTGAGTGTATGTGAAGCCCTCAATACATTAAACTGCACATTTGTGGCTACATAGGTGAGTTGTTCAGAGCTTTTCTTCTTCGACGTTGAGGATGCAAAAGTGATCACTTCCTCTTCCTATTCTTCAGACTCATCCTCTAGGTCATCACTCTTATTAACACTTGAGTTTGGGATGGAATTGTCTTCATCCCACCACTTTTAAAATTCCTTGTCCTCCTTCAATCTCTCATAAGGGGCATCCAATTTCCCTTTTTCTTGGTGATACTTCCAGAAAGCTTCTATCTTCTCATCAATCCATTCCTCATCCTTCCATAACTTGTTGTACATGGTGTGTTATGTCTAGACATTATCTTTGTCCACTGCCATAGCAAAGTAGAACTCGTTCCATGGCTCTCTATTATCTTATGTGAGAATACGTGCTAGTTCAACAAAATTTTCATCTTGTCTGCCCATGGGTTACAACACTTTTCCCAGTAAGGTCAAGGAACATGAGTAAATTTCATGTGCGGCTCCAGAAGGTCATTGAAAGGGTTGTAATCCCATTTGTCACATACCAAAACCAACCCTAAATGAGCCAGTTTATCCTGCAATAACTGATCTAATTGCTTCTTTAACAGAGTCACCATTTTGAAATTCTTCGAACAAGGGAAGAATCCTTTTCTCTTGACACTTGAGCTGCTGCAAAAGGTAAAATCAATGATACATACATGCCTATACATTTCAAGCACAAGCACCCTATCTGTGATGTAGGATGGGAGAAGGAAGGGTTGACCAATGAAGCCTCGCATCCAGAGAATTGTGAAAATTGTTCCTAAGAACTAGTCACAAGCGGGAGTGAAACTCTACATATATCCAGTCTGATCCTTGTCGAGTCGAACTATGTCACCTCCTCCTTGTAAATATTGAAATACTGAAGTTATAAAATAATCTGAAAGTGCATAATAATCATATGACAGGGAAAGAAAGGGTGTCCATGTGGATACTGGCTTCCTCCTCTTCTTTTCATCAAAAAATGATAATTAAAAATACCTACCGAAGAAATTAGGGTTTTGACTTTCCTTCCACTGGGTAATTTTTCATTTTCCATATCATTTCCTCTACCAAAAACTCAGTGAAATCATACCAAAAGGTATCGTGCTATTTGTGGAATTTTAAAGCCAGCCCCAGTTGAAAGGTTTCCACCATCTTGTTGGAGTCTTGGTTGCACACAAAACTAGCATTGACATGGCATCCTGCATGTCCTCATGAAATGAACCGTGTGGCAACGGGTTACTCGGTAGCTTAGTGCCTGGGATTCCTTTCTTACCAATCTCCTAAATCAAGAAATCTAAGCTCTTTTTCATTGCCTGCCATATTTTTTCTCCTTTAACAAGGAAGGACTCAATTTTCTCCCTTCTTTTACTTGGGTCTGGGATACATAGCATATGCTAAATGACTTGTGGGTTGATGTGAAGTCTTAAGTTTCGGCCCTCGATGTAGTGGGTGGTAGGGTTATAACACTGAATGGCATCATCAACTATCTCTAGGCAGTAATGTTCCAACATGACCATGTATTGTGGAAGACCACTATACCAAACCTTCCTTGCTATCGATGTGTCTACCTTAGGTGACTTCACCCTTGCACAGGTTACTTCTCTTAAGGATTTAGGGTTTTTTGTGAGTCGTGGGTCATAAATATTATCCCATTTCTCCTCAACCCTTTTCTTGTTTCTGTAATCTTTGGGCCTATTTAGCTCTATCATATTCGCTCTTTTTAGCTTTCTTGGTATAGCAGGCATGGCATATGCTAGATCTTCATAGATATACACATCTTTTGACAACCATATGGCTGTTAAAAAATCCTAGCTAATCTCCCCCTGCATTTTATGTGATGAACTCTTTGACATTTTTCTTTAGATGAAAACTTATGTGGGTTTTGAACTCTTTGAAAATTTTATTTGGCTTTGGATATGCTGAAAACTTCTTTGCACTTTAAGCCTTGGCGTATTTGAAAATACTTTAAACCTTAAACTTTTTCATGCAATATTTAGCTATATTTTCTCAAGGTGGTAGTAGAAAGTTTATTTTTTGCATTTAATTTGGCATGTACCATTAATTCATTGGCTTTTGCAAAATGAATTACTTGCCGTTTTGATGAAGCAAGAATTCATTATTGCGTTTAGAAACCATGCGATATGCTATGATTTCCTTGAAACTTGTGCTAGAAATTTTCCTTCTAAACTTGTGTTATATGTGTTGGCAATTAATATCCTAGATGAAATGATTAAGCCAAAGCAAATGATCACAGCCTGAAAAGATATGGATCCTACCTTGGGCTCTAGGAAACCCCTATGAGATGACATAATAGCCTACGACTGTGCAACTTATTGTTGATGAGCACCACCATTTTAAAGCTAATTAATTAGCTCTTATTAAATTAGCATGCATTGAGCCATACTTCCATAGATGCAACTAGTCAGGAAATGCGAGCAAATGAAAGCACGCCTTTCAAGTGGCACTTGGTTATCATCATGTTTTCTCAAAATGGATTAGCATGATTTTTCTCATATTTTTTATAAATAGGTCGCTAAGTAGTGAAGAAATCACACTTAGCATTTGAGCAGTTTTAACAATAGGTCATTGGCGCAATCTTTAGCTTCAGTAAGTGAGTTTTCACATAGGTTAGGTGGTAGGAAAGTTTTAGTGTTAGTTAGAAGGTAGAAGAATTGTGTCAGTACCATGGATACTCCCATTAGGTTAACTTCTTACAAGCATAGACAACTTTTCTGGGAGAGATTTCCATTAGGTGATTGAAGAGAATGACCAAAAATAAACACTCCTTGGTTTTGGTAGCCATAAAATGGGTTTTGGGTGGGGATTGTATAGAGTATGAGGACAAATACCATGTGAACACTAATATCTGCTCACACTTTGTTGCATCAATGTTATACATTGGTATCCCCAAGCCTCTAATTCTAAAGCTGGTGAAGGAAAATTTTCCAAAAAAGTACCTGAATGGCCTAGGTGAGATTGTCGCTCACGCTACATATGGGGTAGGCCTGCCAACAACCAATGACCTCCGACACTACATTTAGGAGGAAGTAGTCATTATATGGCTATCTTTTCTCAGTGGATCCTATCTTCAGAAATGTGATGAGCATCAGCAAAGGGTTACCCAAGCCTTGCACTTTCTGTTCCGTAGCTACAATGTAATACCATTCTATGACGTTGATTGGTATGCTGACTTCAGGAACTTGGTGTTCCCTCCATCAATGGCAGTTGTGCCAAATGATTCTACTTCTGTTACTGAAGAACCTGGTGATGAAGACATGGTAGGTGTTTCCATAGAAGAAGTGGTATATATTGCCATAGATGTGTCAATTGTTGCCTCTTGTGCTCTTGGATAAAACACCTCCCTGCTCTTGGATAAAACGCCTCCCTATTTCTTTGTTTTATGTTTTCAAATACATCACTTGCTTTACAGTTTTTGTATATAAGCCTAAAAAAGGCTATAGATATAACATATATGAAAGAATAGCTCGTATAATCATATAATTTTGAATTATGGCTCTCCTAGCCATTTTTGCAATGTAAAAAATTAAAGAATATATATAAATTGACATATATCTTTATAAAAATCCACGACTCTCTCTTCCATTATGCTTATCTATTGTATGGGCTCTTTTATTAGCATATGTGTTTATTTCCTTTGCACATGGGTGTATTTTTAATTGTAAAGCAATTTTGTTGCTCTACTCTCTACAATTATGGGTTGTTTCCATTGAAGCACTAGCCAATTCTAAAAAATACCAGCCAACACAAAGGGAAACAAAATAAAAGCATTATTCACATATGTACACAAAATAAAATTTGACACTTAATGTAATAGCTTAAGATGAATCCCATTGATCAGAATTCCCAAGGGTTCTTATTCCATACTTTCTAACTCAAAATCATTATGCTCTTTGCATCGAATGATTTTAAAGGGTCCCTCCCATAGGCTATCAAATTTTCCATGTTGACCTAGCTTAGCAGCCCTTTTATCATATTTCAGTACTAAGTCTCTGCACTTTAGGCCTTGGTCAGAAGATTTCTTTTCAAACCATCGCTTGACCACTTGTTGGCAGTTTGTCATGGCTATTAGGGAATTCTCCCTTTTTTCTTGTACTTCTAACAATTCGGTAAGTCAAACCTCCATGGCACCATTTTTTTCTATCTCAAGGGATTTCAATAGTTGAAGCATTAGAATCTCCATAGATATAGGAAACAGTGCCTCTTTCTCATATACCAACTCATAAGGGGAAGTCTTAAGGACTTGCTTAGGAGTTATATAGTTTTTCCAAAGTGTCACTCAGAGGTTTTTATGCCATTCTCTCTGGTGTTCTGAACCACTTCTTTTAAGGAGTCAGACTAGGTTCTTGTTTGTTGACTCCGCTAGGCCATTTCCCTACGGGTAATAATTTGATGATGTCTTAGGGAATATGCCATTTGTTAATACAAAGTGACATACCTTTTCACCTAGGAAAGCTTTGGAATTATCTGAAATGATAGTCTTCAAAGGACCAAACCTTGTCACCAGCTCTTCAAGGAAATCCACTATCTCTGCCTCTGTTGCATTTTTAAGTGGAATGGCCTCTGTCCACCTTTTGAAGTAATCTGTGGCAGTCAAAATCCACTTGTGCCCTATGCTAGAAGTAGAATTAATCATCCCAATGAAGTCCAAGCCCCATTGTGCAAATGGTTCATCCGCCACTATAGGTTTGAGAGGCATTGCATAATTCTTCCTTCTGTCTATAAAGAACTGGCATTTTTTCCAAGATTTTACCAAAGAGCGGGAGTCATTGAAAAGTGTAGGCCAATAGTAACCTGTGCACATGATTTTGATGGTGGTCATCTTAGCGGAGAAGTGTCCACCTATAGCGCTGGTGTGGAATGTGTCAAGGATTCTCTTCACATATCCACAATTCTGTAGCCAATAGTATCTCCTCTTTTGGGAGGAAAGACCTGGCGAATACTTTCTTGTTTGCATAAACTTCATTCTATCTATTAGCCAACAACCCTCGAATTCTAGCTCATTTACCAGAACAAGCTCTGGTTGCTCTTTTTGGTGGGAATCTCTTCATCCTGAGCCATATATTCACACAGTCCACTTCCTCATACAGTTTTAGTGGGTTTGACCTCAATGTCATATTCAAGGATCTTGGTGATCCAATTAGCTCTCTTTTCTATGATTTCTACCTCCATGATATATTTGTGCACACTGGAATGCACAACATAAACAAACACTTTGTTGCAAGAAATTAGATGGTGAAACTTTTTAAGTCCCTTCACTATTGCAAAGACTTGTCTTTCGATAAAATTATAATTCATCTCATATTCCTTTAGGGTTCGGGAGTAAAATTCCATTGGATGTTATACTTTTCCTTCATTATCCTTTTGGGTTAAGATAGTAGCAATAATAGACTTGCTACTAAATTCATATATTATAAAATCCTTAGATAAATATGGATTAACTAGTACCAGAGCTGTGGAAATAGCATCCTTGACTTTTTCAAAGGCTTCCCAAGCTTCGGTTGTCCACTTGAATGCTTGATCCTTTTTAAGCATTAGAGTGATCGGCTTGATTATTCCCAAAAATTCAAAAATAAACTTGCTAACAAAATTTACCTTGCCCAGGAAGGACTAAACACCTTTCTTGTTCACTGGAAGGGGAAGTTCCTTGATAGCTTTCACTCGCTCGGAGTTGATTGAAACTCCTTCTTTGGATACCACGTGTCCTAATAGATTGCCTTGCGGTACTCTAAATATGCATTTTTTTGGATTTAGGGAAACTCTGAACTCCTAGCACTTTTGAAAAACTATTTCTAAGTAGTCAAAATGATCATCCTTAGATTTAGAAAACATAGTAAGAACATATAAATAGATTAGAATAAACTTATTGATTAGCTCACTGAAAGCGATGTCCATCGCCCGCTGGAATGTTGCCCCTACATTGGATAAGCCAAAAGGAATTTTAGCATATTCAAATGTTCCCCACTTTGTAGTGAATGTACTCTTGTGTTGATCCTCCTTCTTAACTTGAATCTAATTGTAACCGGAGAAGCCATACAATAGAGAAAACATTTCTGATCTTGCTACCGTTTGTAGGATTGACTCCATAGAAGGTAGCGGATAATGATCCTTCAGGGATACTATGTTTAGGTATCGAAAGTCCACACACAAGCGGATATCTCCATTCTTATTTTGGACCAGGACCAAATTGGATACCCAAGTACTATGCTTGATTGAGAAGACAATTAGCGACTCAATTAGCTTGGTTAGCTCTTGCACCATTAACACTTCAATTTTGGGGTTTACTAGCCTCTACTTTTGTCAAACTAGTTTTGCACCTTCTATTAGCTCGATCATGTACTAGATGATGTCAGGATCGTATCCCTTTATATCATTATAGGACCAAGCCACTACTCCATATTTATCACAAAAATTGATGATCCTTTCTTTATCATGGTGCGAGACATCTTTCCTGACTTGAAGGTTTCTGCCATCTGAGACCCGAAGGCCTATGTAATCAATTTTTTCTACCTTGAACTTCCGTCTATCATTTCTTGCATCATCACGATCAAATTTTTTTTTGAGAGTAACCAATCCTTTTAGAAACTTTTCCGATTTGAGCTGCATGATTTTTCCTTCATAAGCCTTAGAGATCTTTGGTTGAAGTTGATTGGCGAATTCCCCCGACTGATGGATGAACAAGGTGATATGTTCATCACTTTCAAAAACCTGCCAACTTTGATCATTGTCAAGAATCACCAGTCAGACTATTACTCATACAGAGTCTTTGTTATGTATAAGGTTAGAGGTAAGATCAAACTAAGCACTAATCATGGCCATGCGGTCTACGTCACCATTTTTTCCTCAAGGAATAGTCTAGATGTTGAAGGCTTCAAAACTCTCAACCAGGTCCCATACTCAATGCTGATAAGATCTCATGCAGAAATTCCTTGCCATGTAAATCCCCCAAACTTGGTTGACTACTAGTTTAGAATCTCGAAACACCATTAATTGCTTAATTCCCATTCAATGTACAAGGCTCAAACCTTGAACTAATCCTTCATATTCAGCTTCATTGTTCGAACAAGTGAATTGGAAGTGGAAAGAAGTTAGTATTTTTTCATTTTGTGGGGATATTAAACATATCCCCGCTCTTGCACCTACTTTACATCTTGCTTAGTAAAATTACAACTTCCATAGCTCAGGTGTTTGGCCACATTCGAACTCTTTGGCAACCTTTAGGAGAACTTGGTCTTCATCATAAATTACATAGGTGCCCAATCCTATAGCATGATAATTGCCGAAAGGGTCACTATCCATGTGTTCACTCAACAGAGCATCTTCTTGATCATCCCAATCTCTGATCACCTTTTCTTCTTCTAGTAATTGAATGCAATACATTTCTTGCTTGGTGATAGAGGTATGTGTAGCTTTAAAATTGATTAGGGCTTCATCTACCACATGTTTAGAATGTAAAGCCTCTAATTCTATCTTCTTTTTTGTAGCGTGCTTGGTTCTGAGAATCAAATGTGACCAATCCAGGGATAGGTATCCACCCACCTTTGAAGTAAATTCTTAGGTTAGATAGTGGCCGAACATGGAAGGAGCATCTATGATCACAGTGTCTTATGGTAATGTGATACTAGGGAAAGCAAATAGAGTTAAAGCAAGTGCCTTGATGACACCTATGGTTTCAACTTTGTTCCCATCAATTTACATTACCCCCTTTTCATAGGTTTATAGCCGAGTCCTAAAGCTTAGGCTATTTGTTTAGGCATAATAGTGGTGCTAGTGCTAGAATCAATCATAGCATTGTGCAATAACTTATTCCCTATAATGAGAGTTAAGAAGAAGGGTTGGGGCTTGAACTTATCTCTAACTTCGATAGGGGATTCTTTCATGTCATTTGTAAGGACTTTAGCTAGAGATGGTGGATTAACATCCTCTGCATTGGCTAACTACTCTATTGGCATTGCGATGACCTCTACTTGAAGTGCCTTCTGTAATAGCATTTTTTTCTCTGGGATAGCTAGAATGTTCCATAGAGACACATTAGTGGATGATTTCTTCAAATTTTCTACCATATTAAAAGGTGGAAAACTTGGAGGTTTCTTCTCCTTTCCTCTTGTTATGATAATTTCCTTCCACGGTTGAGATGGAAGTGATGTAGTGGAAGTGATAGGTATTTGATTAGAAGCACCTTTATTTTGCGGGCTGGCTAGATGTGGAATAAATGATTCACCGGTAAATCTTTGCTTTGAGTAAGTGTTATATTCAGATTAAACTTGCAATGTTTTGGATATGGATGTATCATTAGCAAACACTATTTCTTCTTCCTCCATCCATGAGAAGAGTGCGTGATCAAGAGCGATGTCAGATTCCTATTTTAGAGACATCCCTTGCATTTTCACGATAAGAACCACACTCTCCATTTGTGGTGAGGCATATACATAACCTCTATGGTCTGGCATCGTGCCTTGGCTACATTGATCCACTACCTTTTGTTGTAAGTTTCCATACAGATTGTTTCGAGGCATACACACATCGCTGCAAGGGAAGCACCATAGATTGATGTCATCAATGAGGTTATTTTTCCCCACAATTAAATCCCTACTCGAGCTTGGTGAAGTGCTCGCTAGTGGAGTAGGCACCGACACCATTTGGTTGATTCTTAGAGTTGGTGGATTAGTGTGGGACGTGCCTTGATACTAATTCTGCTGATATGAGGGTTGTCTACCTTGATAGTTCTGATAGGAAGGCTTTAGAGGTGTTGATTAGTTCCACTTGAGGGTGGTTATATCATTTTCCATAGTCTGCAACATTTCTTTAAGATCGCTCATTTCATCTTTGGAAGAGCCAGATGTAGAGGTGACATTTTGTGGCCCTGCTACATATGTGTACTTTGACTGGGGGGTTGCAGGCATGCTAGTCGACATGACTTCTTGTGTGGTTATTGATATTTCAAGAAATATCGGCATGATAGGCTGAGGAGGCAACTTTCCGCAATCTATCAAATGATTCTCAGCTTTGATGGCAACACCATAAGCATTTGGTAGAGTAGCTCCTCCCAAAGACTTGATCACCATGGAAATGTCAGGATTGATGGACTTCAGATAAAATATGAATGCCAACTCAGGAGTTGGGCATCTAGTAATAGGGATCCTCTGCCAATTCATGTGGAATCAGGCATTGCATTCCATCATAGCCTCCTAGGGAGCTCATTTTATGATAGATAGTTGATAATACATCGAAGAGCAATCTCCATCATTTGAGAACCTCTCATAGAACTGATCTCTGAGCTCATCCCAAGTACGAATAGTGCTAAGTGATAGTTTTCAATACCAATCCAACACATTTCCTTTAAAATACATGGTGAGAAGCCTTAGAGCTACATTCTACATTGTGATCCCATGCACCAGAAACACGTCTTCCACATCTTACAGATGTTCTATAGGTGTTCTTGAGCCATCTCTAGTAAACTTGGGTATAGCTTTCATAGCTGAAACTAGTATAGCACCCCAGAAAATGGGTGCTACTGGGGCTTCTAGGGGACTTTCGACATCCCATGCCACATAATTTATGTTGGCGGCTGCCAACATGGTTAGAGGAATGGGTGGTGGGAGTGGAATAGTTACCAAGTGATTTGCAGCCTACACTATTCCTAGTGGAGGTACTAGTAAACTAGGGTTGCTTGCAGTTTGGGATCTAGTTACAAAATGATGGATCATACACCCTTCCTTCAAAGTGAAAATTCGTTCAAGCTCAGTCCCACCAGGTGTGACAAAAAAAGAAAAAACTATTGATGGCAAAATTTGACAAGGTAACAGTGTCTTATGGGAAACTCAGTTTATGGGGGACCTTTTGCACTAAACTGAGTGACCTCTAAGTTTTTAGAGAAGTTGGCTTCTTCTATAATGGGGTTTTGGAAAGGGAAAAGGAAATAGATATAATAAAATAAATTCTAACCTAAGGTGATGCACCAAGACTTAATGATAGGCATGATAAATCATAGATCTAGGGGCCTGATTGGTATTTGTAGTGTTCCAAAAAAGTAGAAACTAAAAATTAAAGCATAGACAATCCATTCATTGACATAAAATAACATTGCATACATTCCTACTGCCAAAAAGAGTCATTAGACATGATCTAGATCCGAAAACTTGCATTCAATATATATAGAAGTTCTCAAATGGAATATCCAGATAATAGTAGCACAATTTATAGTTTAATCAAATAGCATGAAAGAATAGAAAGGTTGAACAATTGGAACAGTCTAAAAGTCTTTTGCAATAAAATAAAATAGTAATAAAGGCTTGGCATCTTTTCCTAAAACCAATGTTCCTTCAAAATTTTGGACCCTTTTCTCACAACAGAGAAAAGTATATATAGAAAAAAACTCCCACCGCTTCAAAGAGAAATAACAAAAAAGATTTTACGATCCCTGGCAATGATGCAAAAATGAGAATATTCTCCAAGCCATTGCAATAGAAAAGATTCAAAACCAAGCATCTGGTCATTCCAGGCTTAGGTGCATCTCCTGCAAATGATGGTAGTGGTCCCATAAAGGTTAAACAGACAAGTGTCACCATCCCGTGCAAATGATTATGACATACGATGCATAATTTTAACATTTGGTTCGCATGATTCATCACCCAAAAATGAGATCCATTGAATAGACATGTGGCAGCATTTTGCTTCCCATGTGAACCTTTATCTCTCACCACTAAAGACTTGCACCAAGGCTACACGTGTTGAGTGGGGTAGACCTCTATCCAAAAGTGGAGGAAATGATCATCGGCTGGGCACAAAAGAGACAAGAGGCAGCATTTCATTGCTCACGGTCGTTATTTCATCCTCTCGCTAAAATATTTGCGAAGAGTAGATACATAGAAAGAGTGCATCACAGACAAAAATTGTGAGGCCTGCTAAATTCTTTGGGAATGAGATCTTCATGGCACTCAAGTGGATCCCAATGAGGAAGCAAAAAGGAACAATAAAAAATGTCCCGCAACTACAACATGTGGAAGTATAGCGAGGATTCCCGAGATGCAAAGGAAGGGAAACCCTTGGGGTGCATAGAGTAGACATGTGGAGGGGAAGCAGACCTTGACAAAAGGCCAAGTGGATTTCATGTGACGTGTGGGCCGATACTTAGAGTAAAATACACCTGAAGGGAGCTTGTTGAATATTTATTCACACTTCCCTTATCCTATAAAAGGGAATTTTAAGCCTCTTCTAGAAAAATGAGCCCCCATTTTATTCATAATTTTAGTAGTGATTATTCACCTTTTTTTTTGTAAGAAATAAATAGAAGATTAGTTTTCAAGTTAATTTCTAGTTAGCACCCAAACTTAGCATTTTGTATCATTCTGAATAAAGTAATAGAAGAAAAATGCATCAAATTATGCCTAGATTTCCTTTGTGTCGTTTTTTACTTTCTATTAATATTGGTTTCATGCTCTATGTCATTTGGGTATGTATGTGATCTTAACAATTGATCATTTAATTTTCATATTTTATGATGTTTGATACAAATTTTTAGTTAATAGAATCATGCTCATATTCTCTTTCATTACCACAATAATTTTTGTTAAGTATCGTACAATACTTACAAGTGAATATTCTCTGTAAGAATTCAAGGCATTAATAGGATATTATAGGTGTACCACACTTTGTTGAACCTTAGTTGGTACTTCCCTTGAGAAGATCTAAATGTTATTCTTTGTTCTTGTTCAAGCCTTGAACATTTCATTCTCTTTTCAACAATGAAGGGTTTGTGTCACTCTATGTTCATTGTATAAGATATGGTACTTTGGTTATTCAGTAGAGAGCTTTGAAATGTTGTAAAAGCTTTGGAACATCACCAAGTCTATATTTTTTTATGTTTTCCTTCTTCCCCTTTTCTCCCCAAACAAGAATGAAGAGTTTTCTTCTAAAATTCTAGAGGTTGTTCAATAGAGTGCAATTAGTTCCCCATCTATTGAAATTCCCATAAGGTTATTCCTGAGAAGCATTAGCTTTTAGGATCAATAGTCCTAAAAAATGGGATTATCATATAGGCTATGGCCAAACATAGAATTGTCATAGGTGTGGAAATATTGAGGGATAATGGACAAGGTAAGGATTGAGAAGTCTTTAGGGTCCTAGAAGATCTCAATCCAAGCTTGGTTATCAGTATCTTGGTTATTATAGGGGTTAGGGTATGGTGTAGTACTATTTGTAGACATCTCGACATCATTCGAAACAATAATATCTCTACTTGAAAGAAACTTAGCACTTGAAGCATTTAATATTAGTGATACATACTTGAGCCCTTAATTTCTTGGTAGACATTTAGGTTGGATCAACTCTATAATTCCTTGATTATGTGCTCCCAAACCACTATAACCATCATATCCTTTTTTTTTTATAATGGAAAAACCTTTACCATATTGATCTATAGATAACTAAACCTTTTCTTGGTCTTCTTCATCTTGGTATAACCATATAGAAATATCCTCACCAACAAACACATCATCTAGTTCTCCACACTTAGCAAAAATGGTGGGAGGCTGATATTGTATAATAACCTTGGATTATTTTTTAATAACGCTTGGTTTACCATAAAATTTGGGAGAAGCAGGTAACTTACCGACACAAAAGGAATCTGCCATAGTATATTCACTACATCCCTTGTTTTAAATTTGGACCTTATGTTTGGGAAGGGGTATGGAAGGAAATGAGGATTTGGTAATCAATGAAGATTCAATGTAATGCAAGTAGGTAGTAAGTGAAGCTTCCCTGTTAATTGGTACTTAACATTTAGGAATACCCTTCAAGTTGTTACATTATTGAAAAGGGTTAAGGTCTGCTAATATGGTAATCTCTACTCCATTATAAGGGAACTTGATACATAGGTGATAAGTGTAAGGAACATACTTCATGGCATGAATCCATGGATGACTAAGGAGTAGATTGTAGGGAAGGTCCAAATCCAAGAACTGACATACTATGTTCTCTATTACTAGACCAACTCTAATGGGAAGGGTAATGACACCCTTGGAGGAATGCTTTGCATCATCATAAGCCTTTATTACAATCCTCTTAGAAGCACCAATAATTTCCTTAGAAAATCCCAATATAGTGACCAATTTCGTAGTACAAATATTCAAACCTGCTCAACCATCTACCAAGACTTGTCTAATTTTATGTTTATTAATGACAACTTCTAGATGGAGGGCATCATTGTGATAAGACCTATTAGAAGGGACATCATGTTTAGTGAATGTGACATTGTGAGTGGTATCCAGATACCCAGCCATGTCCTAAAATTGATTGACATTTAGATCTATGGGAACAAATGACTCTTGCAATGCTTTATCTAGGATAGCTCTATGTATGGGTGATATACACAATAGGTCAAAAATAGACATTTGGGTAGGGGTTTTTTCTAGATGGTCCAAAATATTATATTGATTAGGAAATTGAGGTATAGAAGTGGCTCCTTGTAGACCTACCTTGGATCTATAGGTAGTTATGGCACACTCAAGGCTTTTTCCTTTGACAGTTATGGTGGAGACATTGTTATCCACTTGGTGGATACTATTAAATGTGTACTCATAAGCCATGTTTATATAGTTGGTATTTGTATTGGTCTTTAATCTTGAGCTAGAGGCTTGTCCTTGACCATGGTTTTGTAAAGGGTCCTTGAAGATTTTATGATCTGTATTTGAGGATCCAATAGGGTCATTAATCACTATATCCCCTGATTCTATAAGGTCTTGATGACATTATTGAGTCTATAGCAAGAAGAAGTTATATTCCCTTTGTTCTCATGGAATTCACAAAATAAGTTATCATTCCACCAAGCTAGTTTATTAAGGTCAAGATCATAATGTCTAGATTTTGAGAATTAGATAATGTTAGATTACAAGATTTTCTTTAGGATTGATTTGATATGTTCCCCTAGAGGTGTAAATTATAATTTTGGAGGAAGATTAGGCCTAGGGGGATCACATTGAGGGTTTTTTGGAGTGACATTGGTCTATTGTGAAGGGATCAATGATGGATGGGTATTAGTTGTTTGCATCTGATATGGGTTAGGTCCCTTAAGATTGAGGGTCATATGAGATTTGTTTATCATTTTAGCATCAAAAACTCCATCATTTGTCATATTTTTGTTGTGAGACCAAGATTTGGATTTCTTGTTGGAAGTGCTTGAATTACTATTTGATCTTTTAAAAAAATTTACGAGTCCCTTTGCTAAAAGAGCCTTTTCAATAGGAATTCCCTTTTTAACAACTTCGTCAAATGTAGTAGGGCAGTAGACTCAAAGTTGGAATATTAATTTTGGATTTAGATTATCAATAAATATGTGTACCATCTATTTGTGAGGTATCTCAAAAGGACATCAACTTGCCAAGGTTCTCCATCTTTGCAAAAAGGATGCAAAAGATTCCCCTTCTTCCTATTTAGTGGTGCATAGGTTTATTATGTTTATGCCATGATAAATATTATAGGAGAAGTGGGAAATGAATTTGTTGGCTAACTCCTCCCATGCCTTTATTCCAAAGGGTGATCATGCAAACCATTCCATAGTTAGTCCTCTAAGATTGTGTGGAAAAAGATGCATTAAATAGGTTTTCTCATGTTGGAAATCCAGACAAGTTATAGAAAATTCTCTGAAATGACCTACCGAATTCCCTTTCCTCTTATATTTATCAAAGTTTGGTATTTCAAGATTTGTAAGGAAAGGTGTCATATATAAATTCTTGTTGAAAGGATATGATAGATGTCCTCAATATTATATGCCTTCTTAAGTCCATATGTGGGGATGTTATCCACCTTTTGTTGCAAAGCTTGTAGTTGTTGGACCAACATGTCTTCTATTGTTAGAATGGTATGAGGAGAGTTGGTAACAAGCTTTAGAATAGGATCAATGCATGGATTATATTTTAGGTAATTGGATATTTGATGGATAAGTGGGTTTCCTTGATTTATGGTGTTTGAATATTTATGTTGCACCATACATTATTAAGAAACAATATTTGATGCTACTATATGAGTTGTACGTTGGTAAGGTGGTCTTGAGAAAAATATATTTAATGAAGTATTTTTCCTTGGTGTTGAAGCCTAATGTGTTTGGTAATACATAGGAACTTGTGTTGATGAGATGGTAATTCTCGATCCTTGACCACTTGATGCAGCATTTAGCTTTAATTTTCCCAATGTGGTGTTTAAATTTTGACTACTAAATGTGGTGTTTGAATCTAGACCATTCAGAGGTATGTTCAAGTTTTGACTGCTTAAAGACGTGTTTAGATTTGGACCACTCAATGTGGTACTTGGTGGAAGTGAAGTAGTAGAAGATGTGGAAAATTCTATGTTTTTTTATGATAAAGGATTGGATGTTTTCATTTGTGATATTGATTATGTGACATTTAATGGTTGACTTGGGTTTTTTGTACCTTGTTGCACTAATGTCACATTACTTATCTGTATTGTTTCTTAAGGAACTAGTGACATGCTATATAATGGATTGAGAAATTGTTGTTCAAATGTGGGACATGGAGGTATGGAGAACTTGGTCACCTAAAGAAATGTCCTTCTATTTGGTATGCTCATGATTAATTGTTGCGAAGGAGGATTGGTTACTGTAGGTATTATGTTGTGGAGACTTGTTTCCTATGTTTCTTCCTTAATTAGCTGTTCTGCTATATTTGAAACATCAAAACCAACAAGAAGTTTCACCTTCTTTTGTATGAGTTTAATGAGGTATCTGTAGACACTAAAAAATTTCTCAAGATTGCAAGTAACATTTTATCACTAATTCCCCTTCTTCCATACATAATTAAATAATTTTTAATTATTTAATTAATTCACTTTATCTCATTCCCCTTTTGATTAACTTAAATAAATGTCAATTTTATTTAAATTACATCACTAATTTTTCTTTTCTTTCCTTAATTAAATAAATTTTATTTATTTAATTATTTATTTCCATTTTCCTCTATAATTAAATAATTATTTTAACTATTTAATTATTCATTAGCCTTTTCTCTCCATGATTAAATAAATTCTTATTTTTTTAATTATTTCTCATTTTCTTATCTCCATAATTAAATAATTATTTTTTAATTATTTAATTATTTTTCATTTTCCTCTATCTTTTATTAAATATTTATTTTTAATTTTTCAATTATTCATTTTCCCTCTTAAATTAAATAATTGCTATTATTTAATTTGAATTTCTTCTTAGCTAAGCCCTAAATCTCAACTAATTTCTTGAGTTTTGGTCCATCCTTCCCTATCCTTGTCTCAATTAATTTCATCCATTGATCATGATACCTCATCTTTCAATCCTAGCTCTTCATTTGAATTGGGATTTATATAAAAGCAAGCCATCACCTTCATTTCAACCCTACAACCACAATTTTCAATATTTTTCTTTCATATGATTCATCTTGAAGAACCACAATCTTCAATATTTTACTCTTAATCATCTATCTCGAGGAACCACAGTCTTTGAAGTTTTGCTATCATTATCTTGAGATATTAATACTGCACATCAAGCTTATCAAATATCTTGCATACTATCTAAGAGAAAATAAAGCAAAATGGATAAGAGCAATGGAGATGAATCAACTTTGCCATATAGATTGAATATTATTCGTTATTATTTTGGATTTCTATTTTCATTTATGCTTCATTGTTGGATTAGGGTCTTCGTAGATTGAATTAGATATTTTTGTGGTTGCTATTATTGATTCATTATTTTCCCCCAAATTCTACCCCAATCCACATTTGGTGAACCTAATGTGAACTAACTAGATTTTTCAAAAAAATTGAGAAATTTTGATTTTTCAAGAGTACATTGCAATTGATCTACACGACAACGCAACTAAGCCTTCAAATGTTGTAATCATCATACATGGTGTGACACAATTGAGCTTCAAAATGACACATCTGTCACCCAAAACAACACATTTGATTGTCACTTTGCAAAAATTAAGATCTACCAATCTTACTATTTCTAATCAATTTTTGGGATTCTGGTTATTATTTTGACATTCTAATAGTCTACTTACATCATCTGCATCATCAATTTTGTTGTTTTCTTTATCAAATCTATGTGTTTTTACAACTTCAAGTCCTACACCGCAATTGTCACCTAGAATGCTGCAGTCGTTGATCCATGTGTCATAGTCACCTTTCTGTTCACCATAGTCATAGTTTCTTAAGCCACAATCATTTATTTTTGTGACACCTTCGTTAGCCACATCTGAGCCTCTATTCATTGCAATTGGTTGTCATAACAAAATAGGGTATAAATTTTAGATTTTCATTTTCTATTTTTTTATTAGGGCATTTTTTTTTGGGTTACTAATATTTGATTTATAGTTGTGTGGCAATTGTTGGGAGAAGACCTTTTGTTTTAAACTAATAATCCAATTTCTTGTAGGTTTCCATTGTGTGTATGAGATTTTTAAATTAGGAACAATTGGAATTGGTGATTAAAAAGATCAAGTGTCTTTTGTGTCTTGAGCACTTTCACATTTTGTTAAATCCTAGATTGGTGCATGTGTATCATCTCCCCTTGCACTTTGTGTGATCTTGGGTGCATGAGAAACACATAGCCATCTCTTTTTATTTTAGTAGGAAGCCTACCTTGGGATTTTATCACCCAAGGGTTCAACCTTAGGCATGTTTCCTAGTATGTGATATCAAAGGTGCAAAGGAAAAAGTTAGTAGCACAATCCTGTGATGTATACCACATGTGTCAATTTAGATGTGAGTGCATAGACAACATTGGGGTTGACTAGAGGCTTTAGTGTCTCACATTTGATGTTATACTATTGGTGTCCATGGTAATACCCTACTATGAACCATTGTTTTAGAAGCCTAATACCTATTTTTTCCATCTACTATTGTTGGTGCATCAGGATAGCATCATCTTGAGAAGTTACTTACCATGTTTGATTCTTGGTTGAGGTGACATGGTTCCTTGTTTGGAGTTACTCCTTTCAAGGTGAGAGGTGTCAATGTGGTACTGTTGGATGTTGTGGTTGTGTTGTTAATATGTGGTTGTCATTGATGTCAACACTATTAGCATTTGATGTATTGATGGTTGTATATGTCAAGGATATTGAGAAATTTTTGAAAGAAAATGTTGCAGGTTGTCGGTGGAACGGTGAAGGTCTTGAAGGTTTCTTATTCATTACGTTGAAGATAATTTTTTGTCGACTAAAGGGTTTATTTCTAAGAGTATCTAGTTTATCCACTAGAAGTTTTAGAGGTTCACGTGCATATTTGATTATGTTACGAACAAATGTGTTCTGACAATATTTATGTGGTTTCAGTTTGTGTTCTTGATTGAAGTTTATGTGATTCTAGTAATTTCAGTTGTTGTGGATTCTTCTCTATCAGTTCTTGTTGCTTGTGGATGCTTCTAGATCATTTTCTATCTTTTTTGCATGTCCACATTGATCGGTGTGCTCCTGGTCAGAGCTATTTCTCGTGTATGTTTGAGTTTTCATGTTCTTGACCGACATGATGGTTGTAGCATGTTGGAGATCCTTGGAGATTAAAATTTGAATGTTTGGCATGCTTGAGGATATCATTTTACGTCTTCATTATGTTGTATCCGATGGTGTATAATTCACATTGAAAATTTATTTGTAAATTTGGGCCGACATTGTAAATATGTTTTATGTTTTGGCTGACGATGTTGTTGATGAAAATATAGGTTGCAGATATATAAGAGTGGTTTTTTGTGTGAAATTAGAGTGTGTGAAGTGAGGAAGAGTCAAAGAAAGTGCAAGTGTGTGAATAGTGATCTAATCATTTTATTGCAGAGTAGAGAGTGAAGAAGTTTGAGAGAAGTGTGAAGAAGTATTTATGTGCTTAACCAAAATTGTATTTAGGCTTGTGTAGAAGCTATATTCTCAGTTCTTACCATGCAGATCTAATCTATATTTTTCTTCTTTGTGAAGTGAGCCCTATTGTAATTGAGCAGTGAGCTCTAAGCAGTGTGCCTAAATGAATGTGCATTCCCATTATTCTTCATTATACTTTTAACAGGGTATAATATTGTGGACTAACATCCACCATGGTTTTTCCCTTAACAAGGTTTCCACGTAAAAATCTTGGTGTTCTCTGTGTTTCTGATGTGTTGATTGCTTATGGTTTATTGTTCACTCATCAAATCTGAAATTGAGTTAAGATAAGTTTGAAAATTCTAAGTATTTTGTGACAATTGATTCACCCCCCCTCTCAGTTGTCTATCCTTGTTTTTCCAACAATTGGTATCAAAGAAGGTTCCTCTTTAGAAGTTTAAAGGCTTGAGGTGATCCGAGATGGCATCATACAAGAAGGACAGTCATAGGTTTGATGGAAAAAACTACCCTCTATGGAAAGCTAGAATGGAATGTCATTTGAGATGTATTGGTGAACCCTTCTGGAAGATTACAAAGAACATATATACTATTCCTTAGAATGGTCCTTCCACTCCTGATGAGATCAAAGAACCCGAGACTAATATCAGGCCTATGGAAGCCTTGTTGAGTGCTTTGATAGATTCAAAAATGAAAAATGTGACAGGTCTAAAGACAACTCATGAGATTTTGCTGAAGCTAGAGACTTTGTATGAAGGAGATGTACATGTGAAGGTTGCTAAGAGATAGAGTTTGAAAGGAAAGTATGAAAATCTGAAGATGGGTGAAGATGAAAATATTTCTTCTTTTATCCAAAGAGTAAGTGAAATTGTGATGGGTATTAGATGTGCTATTGGTCTTCTAGATGAACAAGAAATTGTAGCTAAAGTGCTCAAATCATTGCCTCCCTCTTACAAATCAAAGGCTCATGGTATTTGTTGATGATATTTTCTGCACAGCAACACCTCAAATAGAATGTAATATCCTATCTCACTTGTAAGGTAAATCTCTATCAGCAAGCCTCAAGAGATAACCACAAGGTCTCTAATGTTAGGTCTTGAAAATGCATAAACAACTCAATGACAAAATGTGAAAATTTTGGTAATCACAATGGGACCTTACTACAAGCAAAATACTGAATCTGAACTTACCAGATCTAATGATATAATGATACTTCAATCCAACATCTGACTTAATGATAAAGAAATAACAAAATATTAGGGTCTTTAAAGAGATTTCTAAATCTAATACTACTCCTAAGATTAATAATGAGAATGTCCAACACTCGAAATGGACCAATCCCTCAAAACCGATCTCTACTTGACCTAGATAAATCTGCAATCTGATAGAAAATAGTGCAATCTTCTGAGGTGTTAAGATTTTCAAATCATGAACATTCATTCAAACAACCCTATTACAATTGAAATGAACAAATCTTCATGATTAAACTAAGCACAACGAATATGAAGTCCAGGCTAACTTTGCAAACCAACTAACAATTGGTTGCGAAAAGTATGGATTAAGGGATTGCTGCAACATTCAAGTATCAAATCACAAACATTATTGAATCAAATCTAATCTAAATATTAACCTCCTCAAAGAAATTTTAAAGATAGAATAACAAGAACCATTCAAAACAAAAGAAAACAAGTATGGCACCAAATCACAATGTTATTTCTTGCATTGAAATTGTCCAATGTAGCAAAAATTCCATCTTTCTATTACAATATTTGCTTGAGAACAACTACTTGCTAACATACTCTACTTAATTAGCTTCTAACTACCTCTTCTCTATATCAATCTCTATATTCTAACCCTATCTTCTAACCCTATCAAATGAGGCAAAATGCCAAATATATAGAATCCCCCCAAAAAAACCCGTCGGCCCAACAATAGTTTCACAATATTAATTAGGCACCACCAATCGGCCAAGAGAAAGTCAAAATGAAATAAAAGAATGCATTAAATGCATGAACTACACCTAGGTCGGCTTGGGATTCCCAATGTAGCCCGGACCAATGCAGGGCATGATAATGGGGAAGCACAAATCTTGATGTAGTTGGGCATTAATTGCCTTCCCCTTTGTCTCTATTCTGATCTACCCCTTCATGGACTTTCAAGAACACCCCATCCAAGTCGGCCACAGGTGGTAAAGGAAATACCCTAAGTCATCTTTCAATTGATACAATCTCCTCCCTTGATTGCTATAACGACCTATCCCAATCCATCTTATATGTTAGGTTTTTTTCAATGATGGAAATGTATGTGGCCGCATCATCTAACTGATGCTCAAAAATGGAATCATCATTAATTGGGGCATAAACATCATGCCACCACTTCCTCAACTGTTCCAGGCTCAAGTACTTGGGCATGATCTTCCTTCTTCCTATCATAATTTCAAAGAAGGCAATGGATCCATTGTAAACATCGGCTAGGGTATCATCAATCTGCCTCCTTTGTTTGTAAATCTTCTTCAACACCTTCTACCTAATCTGCAATGCCTCATACCACTCCCATGGTTTGGCAGCTCTAGAGGAAGGAAGAATTCTGTCACTTACCAACCTATCCCAGGTTTATTCCATGATAGTTCTGATTTTCTGCAGAAAAAGATATGTATCTTCCCTATCCTATGCCAACACTGCCCTCAACCAATCAGTTGCCATGATAGCATCCTTTCCTGTGGACAAAATATCCTTGATAGCCTCATTACCCTTGGTTCGCACCCCTTGCAACCAATTTGTAGTGGAAAGAGTGGAAGCATTCATATTTTCAAGCCCGGTGATGGTCTCCTAAAGTAAATGTCTTGCAGCAGGAACCAAGGGATTAATAGATTGCAGGGGCTTCATCAAATCCTCCAAGCATTTCCTGAGATTCTCATTTTCTTTCTTTAGCTCCTGCTTGGTCTTTATTTCCTTCCTCAACCTGCCCAAGATGACTGCACTAGAACCCTGGTAATCCTCAATATCCTATTCAATGGATGTAGGCCTAAGATTGAAAGTCTAAACATTATAATATTTTCCAACCACATCATCTCTATTTTTACCTGGAGCGGGGGTTGCAATGTGAACAACCCTGTTATGAGCTTCATCCCTTTCGATTCTCGAGATCACCCTAGCCTTCTTCTTACCTTTGTCTTTTCCAATCTTGGCTAGTAGTGCATCCCAATTCTATGGACAATATTCCACAACAACATGTTTTCTCCTTATCTCCTGGTCCAACCAACCAAGGATAGTGGATTCCAATTGCACCTCAGCCTGTTTTTCCTCTTCTTGTCGACCTTTAGGTGCTTCCTCACTCAAATTCTGTTTATCAAGAGTCTCATCTATCTTTCCTGCCTTCTCCTTAGCATGCTCTTCTTCTTGTTTAGGTGATGGATCCTTCACTGTTTCTTCTTCTCTTGGAGGGACTTCTTCAGTTCTAACAGGGGAATCCGCATATGCAACCAAAGGGGATTGCATTATCTTTTCAATTTCTGCCTTTGCACTATGAAGATCACCTTCATGAAACTCCTCTCCTTCAGTATCCAGATGATCTTCAACATCTTCTAACTCACCTGGTTTTCTTTGAGCTTCATGAGCGAAGGGCACATCATCATGCTGCTCTTCATGACAAACCACCAGAGGGAGATCTGCCTTAGGTACACAGTCCCTAAGAGAAGTAGTCCTAGACCTCCTTGTATACACCTTGGCCTTCTCCTGTGAACTTTCAACATTTACCACTAGTAGGGTAACTTCTTCCTCCCCTACCTTGGAGTTTGCCTTCTCTGACAATTTTAGGATTCTTCTCCTCTTGGGCACCGACACATCAACCTCAGGACCCTGATTTTTCACCTCTCTCTGCTCAGACTTCCTAGTCCTTGTCCTCTGCTAGGCCTTTGGTTTTCTCTGTTTTTCTATTTCTTGGACATCCTTCTCTTGAAAAAATTTAATTTTGATTTTGAATGGAGAATCCAACTTACCGTTTCCCTTAGGATCCTGCTCAATAGATTCTTCAGAGGTGGAGTGGGGATCCAAATCTCCCATTAGAGAATAAGTGCACTGTACACCACTATTTTCTAGCTCCCATAGCTTATGCTTTAGCCACATCCTAGTAAATTTGATAACTAGATCCACTAGTTGCTGTAATTCTATCTTTTCCTCCTCCAACCAATCCACATCACCAATTGGTCTATCTTTTATGGCCTCATAAGCATGAGCCTAGATCAAATTAACATCATCTTCCAATTGATTAGGAACTGCCTTTATATTGTATAGTCAGACTAACTCAAATGGAAGCCAGGAGAATTTCTTCTTTCTGACCTCAAATTCATCACTGTAGTTGGCCTAGTAGTCCTCCAAGTTCACCTTATGGCAATACTCTTTACTGGCCTTCTTTTGAGCTTCTCCTGTAATATCAAATTTTGGCCTCTTGGAGTGGAAAGACAAGCTAAGAGTACTCATTTCTTCTTCTGATTCTTGGGCAGAACCAATGGAAGGACAAGCCTCTATAGTACCAATCCTCAAGGGGAAGTCTCCACCAAAACCAGTCTTATGCTTGTCTTTCTTGACAATGGCATTAAAGTCACAGATCTGCCTAGTGACTTCCAACAGTAGAAGGTGATCGGTAGGGTATCTTGGAAGTCTGTACGGAGCTCTCTGGCAGCCGTCAATCCAAATGTAGGAGAAAGTTGGGAATTGAATAAACCATGCCCCATATTTCTTGATGAGTTCTTTAGCCTGGTCTAAAATTCTCACATGCTCTGCACCTTGGAGCAATCTAGTGATATGCATGGTGAATGCATCGTTCACCCTCCTATAGTTCGAACCTCCCAAGTGCAACTAATGGTAAACCTTGTAGATAATATCCTATCCAAAGGTGCCCCTCATGCTCAATCCTTTGTAGGGGTGGAATCTTGCAAGTGTGTAGACCAAATATGAAGTCATTGTGAAGGTCTTTGTTTGGAACACATTGGACAACTGTTCATGATTTACTCCACTAATGACCCCTGCCCAATGGTAGTTAATCTTCTCTTGCTCCATCGTCACGATCACATGGCACATCCAATTCTTAAACATGCCAGCATTCCTCAATCCAACCACCCTGCTGAGAAGAGTGATTGCATCATAATAGTCCTTCTTGAACTTTATCCTGAATAGTTGTTTAGGTAATTTAGAATAGTGATACTTGGGCTTCTCTAGCCAGGAATTGATAAACTGTTGTGACTTCACAGTCTGTTCATCGTAGAACTCTTGAGTTGTCCTCATGCTGAATCCCACCACATGAGATCTGTCTATCATATCAAAGGTTTGGGAAATGGAGATAGGGTTGAGGTTTTCCACAACCCTCCCCTAAGGACCAATAATCCTTTGTGTATCTTGATCATAGTGCCTGGCACACTCAAGGACCAGGTCATAACACTGCACCGTAGAAGGGAAACCAAAAACATGGGACAAACCTAATTCCTTCATTCTTGTAGCCACCAAAGGAGAATCCTTTATTGCCATTCTTCCTTTAAATTCTTCATAGTCCTATGATCTGACATTTGTATCAGTCACCTCTGACAAAACTGAAGTGATTTTACTCTCAGGGATCTTCCTCTTAATGTCCATTTTAATCTTCTCTGCATCAGACATTGAGGACCAAGCTGCCTTGCTAGATTCAGCCTACACTCAAAATGAAAATCATAATAAGAACCACAGGAAAGAGGATGTTAATCCATAAGAACACCATTAGAATAAGCCTCATACAGTCAAGGTGTTATTAAAACTCATTTAAAATTATTTTGATAAACTTCGGGTTTTAGAACCATCCGGGGAATCCAAGCTAGTGAGGAATTTCAAAAATTTTTGGGCCAGACAGATTCCAATGGAATAATCAATAAAACACCTACTAACAATTAAATCTGATCATTTTCCATCAATAAACCACATGCAAGATCATAAGATAGCATTAATAAATCATAAAATGCATTGAAAATCACTAACACATCATGCTATTCCATATTTCCTTACATTTCATCAACTTTCAGGAAAATCCGCAAGAGACGGATTTCCGCAAAGGCAGAGACACTTTGCAAAATTCAGAAAAAATAGGGAACCAAGGACTTCGAGAAAATATGGAGTCAACAGAAATCTACAGACAAGGAAAAATTCTAAAAGCGAAGGTCTCGACAAGAGTCAGTCATCTCCCTGAGAAGTCTTGGCTACTTCCAGGAGGCCACACCGAAAGTGGATGTCATGGGATGAGGTTTCGTTAAAATTAGGTGGTTTCAGTGTAACGTCTTGCCAATGAAGGGGAGTCTCATCGAAGCAAATGGATGTTTCGACAATAGGTTTTGAATTCGGCAAGATTCATGGCAACCGCATAGTTTCACTGAAAGCGAAGGTCTCGGCAAGAGTTGTGAGCTTGTCGAAAGGTCTTACTGACCGAGCAGGGTCTCCTTGACTGAAATGAAGGGAGCTCGACAAAAGCAGAATGTGCTCGGTGAAAGGTCTCACCGAAAGATGGAGGTCTCAGTGATGGAAAAGAATGTCAGTATGACTAATGAAGCCCGCCATGACATCCTGTCGATGAATGCTTGTCTTGCCAATGGTGTCTATGATAGCGATAATTTTATTGCACCTCACCCAATTTTGGGAAAATCCACTAGAGATGGATTACCCCAAAGCAACGAGAAATCCTGGACTAAGGCCAAAAGTTGGATTACGACATGAAATCACGATTTCACACACAGCATCCCATTAATCATGAATTTCAACGATTCAAGCTTAGGGAAAGTTATGCATGGACATTCAAAAGATTTTCTTTGCATCCTAGGCCCATTTGAGAGAAAACTAAAGATGAATGGTGATGCCCTAGGTTTAAACCCTATACATCCACCATTGACACACAAGAAAACCTATGACTCAGGTAATTCAAGTGCCAACACCATACTAGGGGAAAAAATCATGATTCTCAAGTAAGTACACCAAAATGCAAACAGAACAACAAACTCAGAAATTACTTGGGAGATCATAAGATAATCAATGCTACGCAACCCTAGCCATGAAGCGATCAAATATTCAATAATTTGAGTCCCAGAAGCTCTTATAACATGAACGCGCTATCCATAACCATCAACTCAAAGCATCAATCAAACACATACCATTATAAAGCAGAACTCAATCCCAGAATCAGCAAATGCGAAGAGAATGGTGTCCTCAAAGAACAAGGGTAAGAATGCACAAGAAATTGCCACTAAATCGATCAATTCAAACCCAAATGTCCCAAATCGAATCAAAAGCTCAAAGAAAAAACTCTAAGGATTCATTCCTCAACTCAAACGATGGCAAACAATAAGCATGATAGGATAAAATACCTCAAAAATTAAGTTAAATCCATCCTTCAAAGCATGATAGAAGCCATTAATGCAATCGATAAGATATTCAGAAAACCCTAGAATCTGACGACAGGGCAGAATCCAAGAAACTCTGGCCCACATGAAAATCCGCAAATGTCGAAAATCCAAACAACAGGGTCCAACTAGAGTTCAAGCAGGATCCAGGAAAATCCGGCCAGGGTGGAAAATCCCGAATCTGAGTAAAAACCAAAAATTTATCCAGAACTTAGGATTTTCAATGAATAACTCAGGGGAGACACCTAGGAAATAAAAAATAAACATTAAGGTACAGGCCTAAATAAGACAAAACCTCAAAACAAAAGGGCCAAGAGACCAAAACCAAAACAAAAGAGGGTCCCTACTTCCAGCGGGGCGTGTATGCGAAAACTATACAACAAATGGCAACTTCTGCTGGGAAAATGCTCCAGAGCATTTGATGACGAACAGGAATCAAGAACCCAAAATCTCTGGTTTCAATCTCGCCATCAAACAAACAAGTCAGAATGCAAAGATTTAAAGAATCAGAACCAAAGGATAGACCGAACCTTCCATAAACTGAAAATCCAAGTGTGTACATATGAGTTCATTTCCCTCCTTAAGCTACTGTAGAAACCAAGCTCAGTCAAATCAAGCTACGTAAGGATTTTAACTTCAAAAGCAACCTAGATAGGGCCTCACTGCCAGTCAGGCATCTATAGCCCTGACGAGGTTATCACTGTGACTCTCCTGAACATAGCTCTACTACCAGCCAGGTGTCTATAGCCCCGATAGAGATATTCAAGTACCCCTGATAAGTTGAACTTATTCTTTTGATTTTCAATATTTCATTTTTCTTTCTTTTGATATTCTTTATATGTCACTTTCATTTCAACCTATGAACAATGAAGCTCACACTCAGGGCTGAGAACCATAGTGGCGCTAAAGTAGAAATAAGATTTTTCACTTGACAAAACTTCACCAGGATTCCTATAGTAACATCAAGATTCTTAAGATATATGATAGATATAAGATTTTAGAGTACTTCAAATTCAAATCAAAGCCGGTGATCAATCTTCTATAAATCTGACATTAAGACTGTTGGCAATAGAAAAGACTTCAACCATCCTTTCAAGATGCAAGACTAAAGTCCACCAAGGAAATACTTAGAACAATTCCAGATAATAATATAGTTTCCATGTAGGTGCAACACATCCAGGCGAAAATAGAGAAACCCCTAAAGTAAGAGAAGAGCAAAAACAAAACAAACCAAAAGAAAACCTACACTAACCAAACCAAAAATCAAAGCAGAAAGGGAAACCTAATCTAACTATATACAAGACAAGAGCTGGAAACAACTCAAGACTAGAAATAATGTTTTAGATACTTCCCATTGATAGGCAGTGGGACATCCTCTCCAATGAGAGTTTTTAAACTAAAAGCATGATCTCCCAAAATTTCTAAAATCTGGTAAGGACCAAGCCAAAGTTTATCAAAATTTTCATGCTCCCCCTTACAGTCGTGGGCTTTATCCCAGTAAAGAACCAAGTCAGAAATCCTAAAAGCTTTAACCTTGGCCTTTTTTATCAAACCATCTCTTGACAGCCCCCTGATGTTTAGCAATGTTTTCCAGGGCTTCGTCTCTCTTTTCTTCAAGGTGTAGTAATTCCGCAAGTCTAGCCTCACGTTTTTCTCCCTCATCATAATATTCATTAATGAACTGCAAGGTGGGGATCTTTAACTGAATGGGAAACATAGGCTCTAATCCATAAACCAGGTGATAGGGTGATATTCCTATGGAATTCTTATGTCTGGTGCGATCTGCCCAAAGAGAAAATCTGAGCTGGGTATGCCAATCCTTCAGATTTCTTTCTAATAGTTTGCGGATAACAGTTAGGAGATTCTTGTTGGACGACTCAGCCAAACCATTGCCCTGAGGATAATAGTTGGATACAAATTTAATGATAATCCCATGATCAAAATCCCAATTAGAAAACTTCAAAGATGAAAATGCAGGACCATTATCACACACTAAAGACATAGGGCATCCAAAATGATTAAGAATACCTGATTCAATGAAGTTAATTAATACCTCTGAAGAACATTATTTGCAGGAAAGGGCCTCAGTCCATCTTGTAAAATAATTAGTGACAGTAAGGATATACCTGTGTCCAGCAGAAGAAGGCAAATGGATTGGACCTATGAAGTCCATTCCCCACTGTGCAAAGGGTTTTACCTCAAATACTAGTTGGAGTGGGAGTGCTGCATACTTCTATCTGGTGGCTGCAGTCTAACACACATGACAAGTTATGATGTGGTTGTGTGTATATCTCTAAACACTCTAGGCCAATAGTAACCAACTCTCAGAATCTGGTTCACTGTAGAAGGTGCTGATCCATGGCCTGTACCATATCTGTCATGGAATTCCAATATCACTCTTTTAGACTCTACCTTTCCTAAGCACCTCAAATAAACACCCTCATGATTTTTCTTATACATGACAACTCCTTTCAACATGAAACTGTCACTCTTTAAGTGCAATGCCCTTCATTGTACTGAATTAAGATGATCAGGGCATCTCTGGGTCAAGAGGTAATGAAGAATATCATCACACCACTCTCCAGGAGAAACATCCTCTAAATTATAACTCTGAGCTGTAATGTCAGGGCCTGTATCTACCATTGTTTGTGTAAGCCCTTGCCCTCTTACCAACTTCATGGGTTGAATTTGCATATTACACTCTTGTAACATAGTTACCCACTTGGCTCTGTGTTCCCCTAGCTCATTCTGCATCAATAATAGCTTAACTACAGGATCATGAACTATTGCAAAGATTTTTTTTCTAAGGATATAATGCCTGAATTTTTTTACAACCCTAACTAAGGCATAGGCCTGCTTTTTCACACTTGGGTATCTCAACTCTGCATCCTTCAATGGTGCACTCATGAATGCCATGGGATGCTCATTTTCTTGATCCAATTTTTGAGTTAACATAGTAGCACAGGAATGATTAGAGGCAAACAAATATATATAGAATGGTTTAGCATAGTCTAGACTTACCAAAATAGGAGCTTCAGCAATAGCCCTCTTTATCTCTACAAATGCTTCTTTTGCCTCTGCATTCCATTCAACTTTGGCCTCCTGCTTTAACATTGCGTTCAATGGCTTAACTATTTCTGCAAACCCAGTGATGAACTTCCTCACAAAGTTGATCTTGCCAAAGAATGATTTCATTTCTTTTTTATTGGCAGGTGGTGGAATCTTAAGAATGGCCTCTATGCATTCTGGATCAATGGAAATTCCCTTTTCAGAGAGAATATGCCCCAACAATTTACCTTCTGCTACTCCAAAAATGCATTTCTTTGGATTGACCGATATTCTAAACTCCCTACATTTCTGAAAAACTTTGCATAAATATGATATATGATGACCTCTCTTCTTGGAAAAGACTGTTAGATCATCCATATAAATGATTATGCACTTACCAATTATATCTTTAAAGGCAATGTCCATAGGTCGTTGGAATGTTGCTCTAGCATTAATTAAGACAAAATGCATCCTCCTATAGGAAAAAGTGCCCCACTTGGTGGTGAAACCAGTCTTGTGCCTATCCTCATACCACACCATGACCTGGTTGTATCCTAAATAACCATCCAAGAAGGACATCATCTGAGATCCATTGACAATCTGGAGCCCTTCATCTAGTGAGGGTACCAGATAATTATCTTTCTCTAAGGCTCTGTTTAGGTTCCTGAAATCTACACATAGCTTGATTTCACCATTTTTCTTTCGCACTGGAACTAGGTTTGCAACCTAGGTGGAGTGTCTGACTAGAAATATTATCCTTGCAAACAACAATTTCTGCACTTCCTTCTGTATTAAGGGTTCCAGTAAAGTATTGATGGGCCTTCGCCTCTGTCTGAAAGGCTTTACTCCTGAATTTAGAGGAATAGTATGGGTTATGATTGATGTATCATAAGTCTTTAAGTCTTCATAACTCCAGGCTATCACATCTGGATATCTATGTAGTGCATTGATGATTCCTTGCCTTTCCTCAGGAGTGCATACTTTACCAATAAAGACATTTTTGACATCCTCCTGAGATCCCATATTATATTTGTCACAGTGTCCACTAATAGACTCTTTCCTGGTATCTTGTTCCTAATCTCTGATCTTGTCCAGATCAAAGATCCTCTCTAGTTGTACCATTTCCCTAAGAATTTTGTTGGTCTTTAGATTGATTACCCCTTCCAAGTCCATCTCAGCTTCTTGAAGTTCAGTTTTGTCAATGATTTGAGAAGCAAAGACATTAGTACTAGTAATAAAATCTAAGATATGCTTGTCATTTTCAAATACCTGGAAGTTGGTGATATTATCGGGTACTGAGGGTACTGGGGTTAGCTCCACAATAAACTTCTTTAGTCTCGAAAGAGACAGAGGCTGCAAGGTACTTGCCGCTTGAGCAAGAGAATCAGCTGTCTGGTTCTTATTTTGTGGAATCAACTGAATGTTGAAGACATCAAATCCTTCAATGAGGTCCCACACTCTGTGTCTATAGTTGGTCATTCTCCTATCATGACATGAGTATTGTCTCCTAACTTGCTTGACTACTAACTCAGAATCTCCAAAAACTTGCAAGATCTTCACCTTTTTCTTCAATGCCATTAACAGTCCATGCACCAAGGCTTCATATTCTGCTACATTATTCATATAGTGAAATTGAAGTCTATGAGCAGCAAAAAATGTCTTACCTCTTAGACTAATTAGCTCAAAACCTGCCCTGGCTCCATTCTTTGATTTGGACCCATCGAATCTTAAAGTCCAACAACCAACAACTGCAGAGTTCCCTACTTTTTCACTTGCACTATTACTACTAGATGGCTCTTCATAAGGCATCACTCCTTTTCTTTTAGGATCTTCTTGGAAATTCAGGATATCGATTTTGACTGTAGGAGTGGGGTTTATACGTTTCTGTATTTGTTCCACTGTAGCCTAGCATAAGCAACAGTCCAATTTTGAATGAGAAGCATTGTGCACCCTGCACCAATTGGGAAAGAGTAGCTCTCCAAAGTTCATTCCTCTTCCCAGCTGAACTTGATATTGAATGCACTTTTGAATGAACTCTTGAAAATTATCTAGCAAACCAAGCTAACTATCTTTTAGATCATTATCATTTTCATCTGGTTCGATTAGGGCTTCAATACCACTGGATTCTACTGTAAGGTCAATAGGTGTTGTATGGAACATAAGAACTTCCTCCATATCTGGCTCCTCAAGAGGAGCAGCAAGCATATAGCTATCCATATTTACTTCTGATACCTGAATTTTAGCAAAGGTTTTCTGATATTCTGTAATCATATACTTCATTCTGGGTTCTCTTTTAATTCTAATATGGTTTGGTACTCCCTTCTAGGGAAGCCACATATGGGAGTGATCAGTCGAAACATACCCATTCAAGGCCCTGGTGAGGTCTCTTCCTAGAATTAGGCCATATGCGTCGGGTATGTCAGCTACCTGTATATTGATAACCTATTGAATCCTAGGATCAAAAGCAATCTTCATATGAATCATATTTGATTATCCTACAACACTAACTTCTGTCTTATCCAATTGTGTGACTTTCTTTTGTGATTCAGCAGGAGTAATTTCTATAGCTCTACATACATCGAAAGGCATAACATTGGTTGAAGCACCAGAATCTAGTAGACAATTATGCAGATTCTTACCAAATATTTGAACAAAAATAAAGAATGGAGGTGTGTCTGTCTTCCCTTGAAACAGAGTTAAGGGAGTACCTACTTGAGCAACTTGATATTTGTCTTTTTCTTTCCCAGTATCTCCAGGGGGCATATGGACTTGATTATGAGTTTGACTTTTCCTTCCTACTAACTGAGAACGAAATACTCTATTGACACTCTCACCAACTAATTTATCTTGTGACATGGAATTTGCATTATAAGATCCTAAGACTGCATTCCTAATGGATGGAACTCTTAATAACTCGAATGCAGATAGATTTACCTTCAATTTTTGGAGTTCTTCAGCAACATACGTGGCCAATTGTTCTTCATTTAAATCAGTAGGATTCTCTTTCAGGTATTCCACCATTTTTTCCTTATTTGCATCGACATTTCTCCCTTTTGGTACATCGACATATCCTAGATCTTGAGATAAATATAGCTTGGACACCTAAGGTAGTGATGGATTATTGCTATCCTTAGGGTTTGGAGGCGTGTTGAAATTGTTTAGTGGAATGGAAGTAGTAAAGGGGCCTCTAGCCTGTGGATGTCTATGTGGTAATTCCCTCAAGTCATACTTCTTGACAGGCCTCTAGAAAGTCTGCACTTCTTCAACATAAGTCTCCTCTTCATCTCTGGGACCATTATCATTCACTTGACTCTCATAAAATAACTGTCATTTCATCCCCATTGCATACCTGGTCTGCCTCTTCCTCCAACTCGTCAGATTCCTCTTCAGGTACATTTTCCTTACTTTGTGGAAAAGGAGCATGATTCAATACTAACACTGGTGAATCATAAGGAATAGAAGGTACAACTTCCTAACTGCTTGCATTGTTCTCCACTTCATACTGAAAGATCGAGGCTACTATTTGGAATTCCTGACAATCTAACTCAGAATGCTGACTAGTCTTGTGGAGTCTACACCACCCTGATAAAGTAGCCTCAACTATATATACACCGCTAGGAGGCTTCTCTTGATTAACTAGTTGAATGGAAAATTGATTAACATGTTGACTAACTAGTTGATCCAATGGGGTGGGGACTCCTCCATTGTGGGGCCCTATGTTCCAAGTCATGTTCTGTCCTGATTGCTACCTTCTCTCGAATCCTTCTCCACCACCTAGTCCTCTATCAAAGTTCAGACCTAAGGATTTCCCCTTATCATAGCTCTGTCTTCTGTCATTATTATACCCTCTGTCATTATTAAATCCCCTGTCATTGTTGTAACCTCTATCCTGGTTATATCCTCTGTCGTTGTTGTATCCTCTATCATTATTGTATCCTCGGTCCTAACGTTGCCCTCTATCAAAGTGTTGTCCTTGTGAATTCTCTCTATTCTGATTGGACTACATATTTCTCTGAGCAGCTTGCAATAGACTGTTCTGGTTCCTCAAGTAAGTCACCTCCATATTTAGCTTCTTTATTTGTTTAGACAATTCATCCAATCTTTCCTTGTCAGGATTACTGTATGGAGGTTGATTCATATTTTGCTGAGGGTAACTAATTGTGGATGGAACTTGTCCTACGGAAGGTCCTGGGTGAGGGACCAAAGGAAACTAAGGTACTAGATTCATGATTGGAGTATGGTTTGCCAGAGCCTGGTTGAGAGCTGGAACTTGTCCAGGGTGAGTAATGGGTCTTAATGAGGGTAAAATCCCAAACCAATGTTGCCTTAGATTAGTGCTAACTTTCACAACCTCTGCATATGCATCAAGTAGACTAGCAGGAGGATTATTACTCCACTTCATAAAGGTAGCTGTCAAACTATCAAGTCCCTCATAATAAACTTCTAGAGTAGTGGGTTCATCAACAGCATAAGGGGCCTATAGTCTGGTATAGGCATGATGAAACCTATTGTTGAAAGATCTTATAAGCTCATTAACCTCCCTTTTCACATTAGTTAATTGATGATAAAGCTCATTAGAACTAATGGGGATTCAAAACTTCTACAAAAAGGAAACATCTAGCTCAGTCCAATGTTGGATAGATCCAGCCGGTAAATGGTTGTACCAATAAAATGCATCTTCCCTTAGTGAATAAGAAAATAAACTACATGCTACATCCTCATGGTTTATCCCTCTATCCTTAAGGCCAGTCTGAAAGATCCTGATGTGTTCCGCGGTGGTTCTATTGGGATCATTGACATGGAATTTTGAACAAAAGTGTTTAGGGTTTTTTGGCATGACATTATAAATGGAAAAAATTAATGGAGATGGGTTGGTTGCTAGGAAAGCCATTGGTGGAAGCGGGGGTGGTAATGGCTAATTTATGATTGGCTGAGGTTATGGACTGGGAATGCCCTCAGACTCAGATGAACCTGATGAAGATGGGGATGATGGAGATGAGGGAGGTGGATGGGATGATGATGACTCTCCCCTTCTGTTGGTCCTTCTTGACCTAGTAGGGTCTGGTAATTCCTGAAATTCCTCCTCTCCTGGAGTAGATCTTGTTCTTCTTCTGAATCTCTTAGGAGAGATGGCGTTCAAAAATTGATCCAGCTTACTTATTCAGGCCCTCCTTCTAGCGCCAATCTGTTGATGATGTTTTCTACATAGCAACAACTCAGACATAATGTAATATCCTATCTCACTTGAAAGGTAAATCTCTTTCAACAAGCCTCAAGAGATAACCCCAAGGTCTTGAATGTCAAGTCTTGACAATGCATAAACAACTTAGTGATAAAATGTGAAAATGTTGGTAATCACAATGGGACCTTACTATAAGCAAAATACTGAATCTCAACTTACCAGATCTAATGATATAATGATACTTCAATCCAAAATATGACATAATGAAAAAGAAATAAAAAAATAATAGGGTCTTTAAAGAGATTTCTAAATCTAATACTACTCCTAAGATTAACAATGAGAATGTCCAACACTCGAAATGGACCAATCCCTCAAAACTGATCTCTACTTGACCCAGATAAATCTGCAATCTCATAGAAAACAGTGCAATCTTCTGAGGTGTTAAGATTTTCAAATCATGAACATTCATTCAAACAACCCTATTACAATTGAAATGAACAAATCTTCATGATTGAACTAAGCACAACGAATATGAAGTTCATGCTAACTTTGCAAAGCAACTAACAATCAGTTGGCTACGAAAAGTATGGACTAAAGGATTGCTGCAACATTCAAGTATCAAATCACAAACATTATTGAATCAAATCTAATCTAAATATTAAATTCCTCAAAGCAATTTTAAAGAAAGAATAACAAGAACCATGCAAAACAAAAGAAAAAAAGTATGGCACCAAATCACAATGTCATTTCTTGCATTCAAATTGTCCACTATAGCAACAATTCCAGCTTTCTATTACAATATTTTCTTGAGAACAACTACTTGCTAACTTGCTCTACTTAATTTTCTTCTAACTACCTCTGCTCTATATCAATCTCTATATTCTAACCCTATCTTCTAACCCTATCAAATGAGGAAAAATGCCAAATATATAGAATCCCCCCAGAAAAACCCGTCGACCCAGCAAGAGTTTTGCAGCATTAATTAGGCACCACCAGTTGGCCAAGAGAAAGTCAAAATGGAATAAAGGAATGCATTAAATGAATGAACTACACCTAGGTCAGCCTGAGATTCCCAATGTAGCCCAGACCAATGCAGGATGTCATAATGGGGAAGCAGAAATCTCTATGTAGTTGGGCATTAACTACCTTCCCCTTTGTCTCTATTTTGATCTGACCCTTCATGGACTTTCAAGAATGCCCCATCCAAGTCAGCCACAGGTGGTAAAGGAAAAACCCTAAGCCGTCTTTCAATTGATGCAATATCCTCCCTTGATTGCTTTATCAACCTATCCCAATCCACCTTATATGTTAGGTATTTGTCAATGACAAAAATTTATCTGGCTGCATCATCTAACTGATGCTCAAAAAAAAAATCATCATTAATTGTGGCATAAACATCATACCACCACTTCCTCAACTGTTCCAGGCTCAAGTACTTGGGCGTGATCTTCCTTCTTCTTGTCATAATTTCAAAGAAGGCAATGGATCCATTGTAAACACCGGCTAGGGTATCATCAATCTACCTCCTTTGTTTGTAAATCTTCTTCAACACCTTCTGCCTAATCTACAATGCCTCATACCACTCCCATGGTTTGGAAGCTCTAGAGGAAGGAAGAATTCCATCACTTACCAACCTATCCCAGGTGTATTCCATGATAGTTCTAGTTTTCTATAGCAAAAGATCTGTATCTTCCCTATCCTGTGCCAACACCGCCCTCAACCAATCAGTTGCCATAATAGCATCCATTCTAGTTGACAAAATATCCTTGATAGCCTCATTACCCTTGGTTCACACCCCTTGCAACCAATTTGTAGTGGCAAGAGTGGAAGCCTTCATCTTTTCAAGCCCGGTGATGGTCTCATGAAGTAAAGGTCTTGCAGCAGGAACCGAGGGATTAATAGATTACAGGGGCTTCATCAAATCCTCCAAGAATTTCCTAAGATTCTCATTTTCTTTCTTTAGCTCCTGCTTGGTCTTTATTTCCTTCCTCAACCTGCCCAAGATGACTGCACTAGAACCCTAGTAATCCTCAATATCCTACTCAATGGATGTAGTCCCAAGATTGAAAATCTGAACATTATAATCTTTTCTAGCCACATCATCTCTATTTTTACCTGGAGCAGGGGTTGCAATGTGAACAACCCTGTTATGAGCTTCATCCCTTTCAATTCTCGAGATCACCCTAGCCTTCTTCTTAGATTTTTCTTTTCCAATCTTGGCTAGTAGTGCATCCCAATTCGGTGGACAATCTTCCACAACAACTTGTTTTCTCCTTATCTCCTTGTCCAACCAACCAGGGACATTGGATTCCAATTGCACCTCAGCCTATTTTTCCTCTTCTTGTCGACCTTTAGGTGCTTCCTCACTCAAATTTTGTTTATCAGGAGTCTCATCTGTCTTTCCTTCCTTCTCCTCAACATGCTCTTCTTCTTGTTCAGGTGATGGATCCCTCACTGTTTCCAATTCTCTTGGAGGGACTTCTTCAGTTCTAACAGGGGAATCTGCATATGCAACTGAAGGGGTTTGCATTATCTTTCCAATTTTTTCCTCTGCACTATGAAGATCACCTTCATGAAACTCCTCTCCTTCAGTATCCAGATGATCTTCAACATCTTCTAACTTACCTAGTTTGCTTTGAGCTTCATGAGTGGAAGGCACATCATCATGCTTCTCTTCATGAGAAACCACTGGAGGGAGATCTGCCTTAGGTACACAGTCCTTGGGAGGAGTCCTAGACCTCCTTGTATACACCTTGGCCTTCTCCTCTAAAATTTCAACATTTACCACTAGTGGGGTAACTTCTTCCTCACCTACCTTGGAGCTTGCCTTCTCTGACAATTTTATGATTCTTCTCCTCTTGGGCATCGACAGTTCAACCTTAGGACCCTAATTTTCAGCCTCTCTCTGCTCAGACTTCCTAGTCCTTATCCTCTGCTTGGCCTTTGGTTTTCTTTAATTTTTTGTTTCTTGGACATCCTCCTCTTGAACACCTTTAATTTTGATTTTGAATGGAGAATCCAACTTACCCTTGCCCTTAGGATCCTGCTCAGTAGATTCTTCAGAGGTGGAGTGGGCATCCAAATCTCCCATTAGAGCATAAGTGCACTGTACACCACTATTTTCCAGCTCCCATAGCTTATTCTTTAACCACATCCTAGTAAATTTGATAACTGGATCCACTAGTTGCTTTAATTTTGTCTTTTCCTCATCCAACCAATCCACATCACCAATTGGTCTATCTTTTATGTCCTCATAAGCATGATCTTGGATCAAGTTTCCATCATCTTCCAATTGATCAGGAACTGCCTTTATATTGTATAGTCGGACTAACTCAACTAGAAGCTAGGAGAATTTCTTCTTTCTAACCTCAAATTCATCACTGCAGTTGGCCCAGTAGTCCTCCAAGTTCACCTTATGGCAATATTCTTTGTTGGCCTTCTTTTGAGCTTCTCCTGTAATATCAAATCTGGACCTCTTAGAGTGGAAAGACAAGCCAAGAGTACTCATTTCTTCTTCTGAAGCTTGAGCAGAACCAATGGAAGGACAAGCCTCTCCAGTACCAATCCTCAAGGGGAAGTCTGCACCAAAACTAGTCTTATACTTGTCTTTCTCGACAATGGCATCAAAGTCACATATCTGCCTAGTGACTTCCAATAGTAGAAGGTGATCGGTAGGGTATCTTGGAAGTATGTACGAAGCTCTCTGGCAACCATCAATCTGAATGTAGGAGAAAGTTGGGAAATGAATAAACCATGCCCCATATTTCTTGATGAGTTCTTTAGCTTGGGCTGAAATTCTCACATGCTCTGCAACTAAGGGTAAACCTCATAGATAATATCCTGTCCAAAGGGGCCCCTCGTGCTCAATCCTTTGTAGGGGTGGAATCTTGCAAGTGTGTAGACCAAATATGAAGTCATTGTGAAGGTCTTTGTTTGGAACACATTGGACAACTATTTGTGAATTACTCCACTAATGACCCCTGCCCAATGGTATTTAATCTTCTCTTGCTCCATCCTCACAATCACATGGCACATCCAATTCTCAAACATGCTAGCATTCCTCAATCCAACAACCCTGCTGAGAAGAGCGATGGCATCATAATATTCCTTCTTGAACTTTATCCTGAATAGCTGCTTGGGTAATTTAGAATAGTGAGACTTGGGCTTCTCCATATAGGAATTGACAAACTATTGTGACTTCATAGTTTATTCATCATAGAACTCTTGAGTTTCACTCATGCTGAATCCCACCACATGAGATCTGTCTGGCATATCAAAGGTTTGGGCAATGGAGATAGGGTTGAGGTTTGTCACAACCCTCCCCTGAGGACCAATAATCCTTTGTGTATCTTGATCAAAGTTCCTAGCACATTCAAGGACCAGGTCATAACACTGCACCGTAGAAGGGAAAACAACATGGGACAAACCTGATTCCTTCATTCTTCTAGCCACCAAAGGAGAATCCTCTACTGCCATTCTTCCTTTAAATTCTTCATAGTCCCATGATCCAGAATTTGTATCAGTCACCTCTAACCAAACTTAAGTGATTTTACTCTCAGGGATCTTGCTCTTAATGTCCATTTTAATCTTCTCTGCATTAGACATTGAGGACCCAGCTGCCCTGCTAGATTTAGCCTGCACTCAACATGGAAATATAATAAGAACCACAGGAAAGAGGATGTTAATCCATAAGAATACCATTAGAATAAGACTTATATAGTCAAGGTGTTATTAAAACTCATTTAAAATGCTTTTGATAAACTTTGGGTTTCGGAACCATCCGGGGAATTTGAGCCAGGGAGGAATTTCAAGAAATTCCAGGCTATGCGGATTCTAGCGGAATAATCAATAAAACACCTACTAACAATTAAATCTGATCATTTTCCATCAATAAACCACATGGGAGATCATAAGATAGCATGATTAAATTATAAAATGCATTGAAAATCACTAACACATCATGCTATTCCATATTTCCTTACATTTCATCAACTTTTAGGAAAATCCGCCAGAGACGGATTTCCGTGGAGGTAGAGACACTTCGTAAAATATGAAAAAAATAGGGAACCAAGGACTTTGGGAAAATCCAGAGTCAATGAAAATCCATGGACAAGGAAAATTTCTGAAATCGAAGGTCTCGGCAAGAGTCAGTCATCTCTCTAAGAAGTCTCGGCAACTTTCGGGAGGTCACACTGAAAGTGGATGTCATTGAATGAGGTTTCGTTAAAATTAGGTGGTTTCGGTGTAACGTCTCGCTGACGAAGGGGAGTCTCATTGAAGCAAATGGATGTTTCGGTGATAGGTTTTTAATTTGGAAAGATTCATGGCGACCACGTAGTTTTTCCAAAAGTGAAGGTCTCAGCAAGAGTTGTGAGCTTGTCGAAAGGTCTTACCAACTGAGCAAGGTCTCCCCGACTGAAATGAAGGGAGCTCGATGAAAGTAGAATGCGCTCAGTGAAAGGTCTCACCAAAAGATGGTGGTCTCAGCGATGGAAAAGAATATCGGTATGACTAATGAAGCCTGCCATGACCTCCTGCCGATGAATTCTTGTCTTGCCGATGGTGTATATGATAACGATAATTTTATTGCACCTCACTAAATTTTGGGAAAATCCGCCAGAGATGGATTATCCTAAAGGAACCAAAAATCCCAGACTGAGGCCAAAAGCAGGATTGCCACATGAAATCATGATTTCATACACAACATCCCATTAATCATGAATTTCAATGATTCAAGCTTAGGGAAAGTTATGCATGGACCTTCAAAATATTTTCTTTGCATCCTAGGCCCGTTTGAGAGAAAACTAAAGATGAATGGTGATGCCCTAGGTTTAAATCCTATACATCCACCATTAACACATAGGAAAACCTATGACTTAGGTAATTCAAGTGCCGACACCATACTAGGGGAAAAAATCATGATTCTCAAGTAAGTACACCAAAATGCAAACATACCAACAAACTCAAAAATTACTTTGGAGATCATAAGATAATCAATGCTATGCAACCCTAGCCATGAAGTGATCAAATATTTAGGAATTTGAGTCCCAAAAGCTCTTATAACATGAACGCGCTATCCATAACCATCAACACAAAGCAAAGAAATCAAACACATACCATTATAAAGCAGAACTCAATCCTAGAATCAACAAATGCGAAGAGAATGGTGTCCACAAAGAATAGGGGCAAGAATGTGCAAGAAATTGCCACTAAATTGATCAATTCAAACCCAAATGTCCCACGAATCAAAAACTCAAAGAACAAACTCTAAGGATGCAGTCCTCAACTCAAATGATGGCAAACAATAAGCATGATAGCATAAAATCAAGTTAAATCCATCCTTCAAAGCATGTACGAAGCCATTAATGCAATCGATAAGACAGTCAAAAAACCCGAGAATCCGACGACAGGGCGGAATCCGGGAAAGTTTGGCCCATGCAGAAATCCGTGAATGCCAAAAATCTGAACAATAGGGTCCAACAAGAGTCCAAGCAGGATCCGGGAAAATCCGGCCAGGGTGGAAAATCCTGAATCCAAGTAAAAACCCAAAATTTATCTAGAACTTAGGATTTTCAATTAATAACTCAGGGGAGACAACTTAGGATTTTCAATGAATAACTCAGGGGAGACACCCAGGCAATAAAAAATAAACATGCACAAGCCTAAATAAGACAAAAGATCAAAACGAAAGGGCTAAGAGACCAAAACCAAAATGAAAGAGGGTCCCTGCTTCCAGTAGGGCGTGTGTGCGAAAACTGCACAACAGTATTGAAGAGTTCATATCAGTAACAAATGTGACAAGAGATATGTTGATTGGTAAACTTGTTACTTTTGATTTGAGTGAATTTGGTGATTTTTCTCCCAAGACTGAATCTGCATTTAAGGCTTTTGTATCTTGAAGAAATAAGAAAATATATGATTTGGGAGAGAGTTATAGAAAGACATTCAAGTATGAGGAAGAAATGAAACAACTTGAAGATGAAGAAAGAGAAGTAGAAGAGTTGGAAGCACTGATTGTGAAGAAAGAAGGTAGAGGACAAGGTAAGTATAAAGGAAAGTTTCCTATTAAATGTTTCAATTGCAATAAAATACATCATTTTTCTTCAAGGTGTCCTAAAAGAGTTCCTATATCTAAACCTAACTAACCTAGATTTCAAAAGAAGTGTTATTTTGTTGAAGGTGTGACTAATGAAGAATTTGATAAAGAAAATGGAAATGAAGATGAATGGGTTTTCATTACTATCAAGGAAAATGGTCTGATGGCTATTGAATCTGCTAAAGTTGAGAAAGCTCTTGCAGCTTGAATTGAAGAGAAGGATGAGTGGGTTATTGATAGTGGATGCTAACATCATATGACTGGTGATAAAATCAAATTTGTAAGTCTAGAGAAGTGTGATGGTGGGGTTGTAAGATTCAAAGATAACAATGTTGATGTGATTTGTGGCAGAGGATCTATTTGTCTTGGTGGTAAGAATAACACTGATGATGTCCTTTATGTTGAAGGCTTGAAGCACAACTTGTTGAGTGTTGGAAAAATGGTGGACAAGGGTTATTATCTTTAGTTCAAAGATAGAAGATGCAAAATACTTGGAAGCTCTGGAAATATGATTGCTTCAGGGACAAAGACAAGAGGTAATATTTTTCACCTGAATGCTACTAAAGTAAGTTGTTTAATTTCCCAAGTAGATGAAAGCTGGTTATGGCATAGAAGGTTGTGCCATGTGAATTTTGATAACATTTTCAAGGTAAGTTCCACTCAAGAAGTAAGAGATCTACCTAAGCTAGTGAAGCCTGCTAACATAATATGGAAGGAATGTCAGATGGGAAAATAGACTAGAGTTTCTTTTCATAGAAAACAATATCATTCTAATGGAGTACTGGAGCTGGTGCATATTGATCTATGTGGTCCCTCCAGAATCAGAAGTCTACAAGGAGAATGGTATTTTATGTTGCTTATTGATGACTACTTTAGGATGATATTGGTCACTTTCTTAAGAGAAAAATGTGAAGCATTAGAGAAGTTCAAAATTTTCAAAGCTATGGCTGAAAATGAGAAAGGTCTAAAGATTAAATGCCTAAGGTCAGACAGAGGTGGTGAGTTCACCTCTAGGGAGTTTGATTCTTTCGGTGAAGGACATGGAATTAAGAGATAATTTTTTACTCCCTGAACACCTCAATAGAATGGAGTTGTAGAAAGAAAGAATAGAACAATTCTAGATGCTGCTAGAACAATGATGATTGAAGGAAATGTGCCTCATATCTATTGGAGAGAAGTTGTAAACACTGTTGTGTACACTTTAAATCGGGTAAATGTCAATGGTAATTTTGGGAAGAATCCTTTTGAACTATGGTTTGGTTATAATCCTACTGTTAAATATTTCAAGATCTTTGGAAGCAAGTTCTACATAAAGAGAGATGAGGACATAGGAAAGTATGATGCAAGAAGCAATGAAGGAATCTTTCTAGGTTACTCTACTAAAAGCAAGGCTTATCGATGCTATAATAGAAGATTGAGAAAAATGGTTGAAAGTGCAAATGTCAGAGTTGATGAGGACTCTAATAGATCATCTAGATACTATGAATATGATTCAGTTGACCAGCAAGATAGTACAAACAAAGGGAAGAATGCTCAGACATAGAATCAACTTCAAATTGTTCTGGTAAATCAAGAAAGTCAGGAAGGAGAGACAAGTGCAAGTGTAGAAGAAAGAATAGAAGAACCAAAAGTACGAGTGAATCCTAAAACTTTGAGGTATGTGAGATTGAATCATTATGAAACCCAAATTATAGGAGACAAGAATAAAGGTGTGCAAACCAAAAGAAGGATTGTAGAAGATTATTGCCTAATTTCCAAGACTGAACCTAAAAATGTCAATGAAGCTTGCAATGATGAACAGTGGATGGAAGCTATGAAGGAAGAACTGATGCAAATTGAAAAAATGATACATGGATTCTTATTCCTAGACCTAAAGATAAAAATGTGATTGGTACTAAATGGTTTTTTTGGAATAAGCTAAATGAACAAGGTGAAGTGATCTAGAATAAAGAAAGACTGGTATGCAAAGGGTATTCACAAATGGAAGGTATTGATTTTGAAGAAACCTTTCCCCTAGTTGCCAGAATTGAAGCTATAAGACTATTTCTTGCTTATGTTGCATATAAGAACTATAAAGTCTATCAAATGGATGTGAAGTCAACTTTTCTAAATGGTGAATTAGAAGAAGTATATGTTGAGCAGCCACATGGATTTCAACTGACTGGCAAAGATGACATGGTTTCTCAATTGCAGAAAGCTCTATATGGACTCAAGCAAGCTTGTAGAGCCTGGTATGCTAGACTGGATAAATATTTACTAAATCTTGGATTCAATAAAGGTACTGCTGACAAAAACTTGAATTTTAAGTTGGATCATGATAAAGAATTGATTATTGAAGTCTTTGTTGATGACATCATTTTTGGAGGAGATGATGATCTATGTATGAAGTTTGTTGATGAAATGAAAAGTGAATTTGAAATGAGTATGATTGGAGAGATGAAGTTCTTTCTGGGATTTCAAGTCACTCAGTTAGACAATGGGATTTTCATATCTTAGTCCAAATATGTGAGAGAGTTGCTGAAGAAGTTTGGCATGGAAAACTCAAAGCATGTTGGTACTCCCATGGTAATCGGATGAAAGTTAACATAGAATGATGATTCTCCTATAGAAAATCAAACAAGATATAGGTCAATGATTGGTAGATTTCTCTATTTAACTTAGACTAGACCAGACATTATGAATGCTATATGTATGGTTGCTAGATTTTAGGCTGATCCAAAATAATCTCGTGTGACTATTGTAAAGAGAATTTTCAGATATCTAAAATGAACAGTTGATTTTGGGCTTTGGTATCCTAAAGATGATGATCTTACTTTGAGTGCATATACTAATGCAGATTGGGAAAGAGATGTAGATGACAGGAAAAGTACTAGTGGTGGTGCCTTATTCCTAGGGAGGAAGCTAGTGTCTTGGTTGAGTAAAAAGAAGAATTCCATTTCCCTATCTACTGCTGAGGAAGAATATAATGTTGCTGCAAATAATTGTACTCAAGTGATGTGGATGAAAAAGATGTTGAAAGATATCAGAGTAGTATATGATGAACCCATTGCCATATACTATGAAAATTCAAGTGCAATTAACATATTGAAGAATCTAGTGCTACACTCTAAGACCAAGCATATATCAATAAAGTTTCATTTCTTGAGGGAGAAACTGAGTGAGAAAGAAGTCAGATTAGAGTATGTGCCTACCAAAGAATAGATTACAAACATTTTCACTAAGTCATTTCCAAAGGATACTTTTGAGTATCTCTGAGGGATACTAGGGGTGATTACCACTCATGATATGAACTAGAGATGCATTTACTTGCATCAATATGTATGCTTCAAAGCTATATTCTGATTCATATTGATGTTTATGTGGCTACTACTCAGGGGAGTAGTCAGATGTGCAAATATGTGGTTTAGATCTTGTATGTGGGAAGATAATTTTTATCTTTTCCATTGATGTCAAAGGGGGAGAAGAGTCATGTGAAAAATTGTTGCTTATCTGGGAAGAAGAGCCTTGTGGGGTGAAGATCTTGTAGAAGAGGTTAAGGAAGAAGAGTCAAAATCTAAGGGGGAGTAACTGTTGATTGTGAGTTGTGTTGATGGTGTTTTTCACATCATGTGTTCCCATCAATGCCAAAGGGGGGGATTTTTGGATGTTTTGGTTGTGTTGCTGATATGTGGTTTTCATTGATGTCAACACTATTATCATTTGATATATTGAAGTTGTATATGTTGAGGATATTGAGAAAATTGTTAAAGAAAATGTTGCAGGTTGCCAGTGGAACAATGAAGGTCTTGAAGGTGTCTTATTTAGTACGTTCAACATCAGTTGTTGTGGACTAAAGGGATTATTGTTGATAGTATCTAGTTTATCCACCAGAAGTTTCAAAGCTCCACATGCAGATTTGATCATGTTATGAACAGATGTGTTCTGACAATATTGTTGTGGTTTTAGTTTGTGTTCCTGATTGAAGTTTATGTGATTCTGGTAATTCCAGTTGCTAAAAATGCTTCTCTGTTAGTTCTTGTTGCTTGTGGATGCTTCTAGATCATTTTCTATCTTTTTTGCACATTCGCATTGATCGGTGTGCTCGTGGTCAGAGTTTTCATGTTCTTGGATGACATGATGGTTATAGCTTGTTGTGGATCCTTAGAGATTAAAATTTGAATGTTTGGCATGCTCGAGGATATCATTTTAAGTCTTCATTATGTTGTAGCCAATGGTGTATAATTCACATTGAAAATTTATTTGTAAATTTGGGCCAACATTGTAAATATGTTTTATGCTTTGGACGACGAAGTTGTTGATGAAAATCCAAGTTACGGGGATATAAGAGTGGTTGTTTCTGCAAATTTAGAGAGTGTGTGAAGTGAGGAAGATTCAAAGAAAGTGAAAGTGTGTAAATATTGATCTAATCATTTTATTGCAGAGTAGAGAGTGAAGAAGTTTGAGTGAAGTGTGAAGAAGTATTTATGTGCTTAACCGGAACTGTATTTAGGCTTGTGTAGAATCTATTTTCTCAGTTCATACCCTACGGATCTAATCTATATTTTTCTTCTTTGGGTAGTGATCCCTCTTGTAATTGAGCAGTGATCTCTAGGAAGTGTGCCTAAATGCATGTGCATTCCCATTATTCTTCATTATCTTTTAACAGGGTATAATATTTTGGACTAACATCCACCATGGTTTTTCCCTTAACAGGGTTTCCACATAAAAATCTTGGTGTTCTCTATGTTTCTGATGTGTTGATTTCTTATGGTTTATTTTTCATTCATCAAATCTAAAATTAAGTTAAGATAAGTTTGAAAATTCTAAGTATTTTGTGACAACTAATTCACCCCCCCTCTTAGTTGTCTATCCTTGTTTTTCCAATAGGTACATGAACTTGGAATACTCTAGCTTCACCCACTCCTCATTCATGGATTTAAAATCACTCTTTTGAGCATCAAGTAAGCCCAATTTTAGTAGATAACCCTATTGCTACTACATAAGTTGTGCTTGTTTATATTGTTTGTGAACTAGTGACACCATAAACAAGTTTTGTGGAAGAAAACTTGTGAAATAATTGCTTACCTTGAATTTTGTTAGTTCCCAAAATTATAGGTTGCAAACCCTAAGATGATGCCAAGCTCTATGGTCAGACTTACATTTTTTTGGCTAACGAATGTAGTTAATTGATGTGGTTGAAAACTCCCTACACTTCAGGCTCTACTAGACCTAGGCAGGTGTACCTTAATAATTAATGCAAATTTAAAGGTTAGGTTACTTCTTTAACTTTAGAGATCTATCCACAATAGCATATAAATGTGAAATAGATGCCAACTTAAATGTTATTCCTACTCCTAATGTTGAAATTTGAATATGTGAATAAGTATTATTTTGAAATGAGGTTGACTAGTTCCTATTCCTATTGGGTAGATGGAGTCAAGATATGTATGATATGTGGACCCTCATTCTTGGCTTAACTCTAACTGTCTGACACTTTTTAGGAGTTTATACTTTGTATAAATTTGTAAGATTATTATTTACCAAGCTCTTCTTATGAATCCCAATGATATGTTTCCAAGTTATTGTGATATTTTGAAAGGATTTTAATTTTGGGAAGAAACCAATTAAAAGAATCTCTTAAAAGGATCTCTTTTGATAGAAACTAATCAAAAGAATCACACAGATGCAACAATTGTTTCTTGAAAAATTAAGTATATCCTTAATATATTAATTTAAATAATAGGAAAGACCACTCTGGGGACAACAAGATAACATATATGAACTTAAATAAATAAAACAACTAAACACGAAGAATTTGGCCACCAAATTAAACTTTATTCTCCATTATATTACTTAAAAATATAATACATTATGTATCATAAGTATTTTATATATTTTCATGTAAAATTTCAATGATAATGATGTTAATATTGATGATGATATCTAATGATCCCAACACTTAGCCTTGGTTTCCCTTATATACTAGAAGAAGCAAGCTCTGGGTCATTACATGTAGAGTGGTGTCTCTCCATTTATATTTTTTTACACCTAAAATAAAACTCAACACATGGAATTAACAAAGATAACGATGAAGTTCATAGCAATTGTAGCACACCATAGTCCATTATTCTCTATTAGGCACCCATGATCACTTAAGATCTATTCAAGGACCTATCTCCGTGATAATGTATCTGATTCTGATTGAATTTGATAATACTTTCAATCCCTATGCTTCTCAAGGAATAAACATGTTGATTTTGGAAAGATGATCAATGTAGTTTTGAATAGCATATGTATCTGCATTGACAATTATGTCTTTCATAAAAAAATTTGAAGTAAAGATTTTTTCCAACTTTACATGTGTATTTTCTAGTACCATTTCCTTGTCGTTCAATTTATCAAGATCCATTGATAATAGTTGAGCCACTTCATTCTCCCAAATGATTTGTTCCTTTAACTCTCCTTCATCATCGAATAAATTGGGCAATGTCATATCCAAGGGCTAGTCAAAGTCACCAAGCTCTTGTGTCAACACGGTACGAAATTTCTCATGCATATCAATTAATTCATTATAAACTTTGAACACTTGGTCACCAATATTTTCCTTGGATATTAATTCTTCTTTTGTCTCCATCATCCTAAGGTGTATCCTTTTGTGCTCTTGGTAAGCAGCATGTGTTTTGTTGTGGATTTCCCATACTTTGTCAACATTGTCAAGCATCTTCACAAATATTTTCTTTATCAATTCTAAGACCATTTTATACTTGAGGTATTTCATTTCCACTTCTAATTTATCACTCCTTTCTTGGAATATTTCAAATCTATGCTTCCAATAGATAGTCTTAGCCTTGGCTTCTATCACCCTGTTATCAATGTCTAACCATGGGGAGTAGGTACTTGAAGAAGATGGAATATTGTCCTTATAACTGGTGATCTCTTGCCTCAGGTTCTCATTTTTCAGTTATATACATTTTATTATCTTTCACAAATTTCTCAATTTGGGATTTAGTAAATTGAGCAACATTAATGTTCAGATACGCAGTCTCCAAAGGATTAGTGTCTTCAAATCATTGAACAAGAAGGTGGCCAAATGTTTTATCATAGTCATCAATGATTATATGTTTCTTATTTGGTGGGTATAAGGCCCACATCAATAACGTTACATTATCTGGGTTGAACCCTAGTTCATTGTATACTCTATCCACCCCTTTTGTACTCAATTGAATGTTTTTATTATGGCTTCTCTAAAAGCTATCAAATACAATGGTTGAGCTCATATCCCATCCAAGGAGAAAAATAACCCTCACTTCCTCTAGCAATGCCCTTCCTCTTTTTGGGTCAATGTTATCCGTTTCTCATTCCACCTCTTCTTGTAACCTTTTTAAACCTTCACCTTCTTTCTCAGGTGTAATATCCTTGATTCCTTCCCTAATTGATTTTCCTTTATATTCAAAAATAAATGTCTTAAATTCAAATGTTTTGATAAAATCATCATCAGAAATAAATTTCTTAATGGCACCATGTCTTACATCATTTGAAAGATCATTTAGGGATTCCATCACAACAATGTTTCTTTCCATTGGAGGTTCATAATCTCCAATCACAAGTTTAACTACTCATACACCTTCACCTTCACTCCCACTTCTTCTTGTTCTTCAATAGATGTGTCAACATAAAAGCTAATATTCAGTGTAGGCTAAGGAGATGGCTGACAAAGTGGAATTTCATTTTCAGCCTACATTTTTGTTGGTTTATAGACTTGTCACCTAACTCTATATTCTTATGCCCACAAAGATGACAAATGCAACATTAGTTGAACTGATATAATGATATTTCATATCGATTCTCTGCTTATTTTACAAGGTGGCAGCTACCTTTTAAGATATACAATGAATAGAAATTTAGACTACTTTTAACTAGAAAGCTTCGAAAGGCATACCAATATCAAATTAAAAACTAAGCACAAAGGCTTGAATCACTTTAGAACTAATAAATTTCTTCAACTAAATACAACCATTTCCATAAATTCTTATTCAAAGACAAACATACAATAGCAATGCGATCAATTAAACATCCACAACACCAACATAGATAACCATTAACAAGATATTTAAAATAAACAAAATAAATCCATACACCACAACACAAAGATTATGTCTACATGAACTTCACCATATGAGTTTCTATATTGAAAGATAACTATAAAAAAATCTTGAAAGCATAAAAGAGTTTTCTCCAATGAGGAAAATCAAAGTTTTTCCCAAAAGATCCCAATTGCATCAACCAAACCCATATTTAAAGCACCAACCAATTGTCCATGGTAACGGTTTCTTGAAGACAATCGCACCCATAAATTAAAATAGTCTTTAACTTAAAAGAAATAAAATTAAAGAAAGTATCATGAAATGCTAAAAATAACTATGCATCACTTTTTCGCTTCATCTTCTTCATCTTCCAGAACTTCAACTGCTTCATGTTCCAATGCCTTTTCTTGTGCCCTCATCTTGGACCTGTAATCCCAATATCTAATAACAATTGCAAATATATCCTTGCTTCCTGGTGTTGTAGTAATCTATAACCTAATTCTCCATTTTCCCAAAGCAACTTCAAACTTGACCAACATCTCATATCTTCTCTCTTCTCCAGATTTATAAGAATTCAAGTGGATTTGCATTCTACTAATTTTTTAGGACTCCTATGTCACTGTAGCAAGATCAGCTATGTTTTTATTGAATGTATCTGTTGAAATAATGTTTCAAGCAGCTCCCTTCGGGTCCCTTTTTTGCACATGTTCGTGCGCTGGCCTGTGCATCTCCGCGTTTCTTCGGCTTCCCGGTAGGTTTTGATCTTTCCCTTTGTGCATTCCTTGCTTCGCAACTTCGGCAAGTGGCTCCCCATTCGGCTCCTGAAATGCTGCGCTGGGCGTCCACGTGTCTCGCCTGCGGGGTTTCTCATTTTTCTATTGCTTTGTGTTTTCTTCGGGTTACTAAGCCTTCCATAAAGGTCCAATACTCCTAAGGTTCATCGAGGGGCCCACATCTTTATACGTGGCGGTGTATCGCAAACTTTCCTAGCAAGGATAGAGTATGTTGCGACGGGCTGCGAAAGATTTCTATTGGCTTTCTTTATTTCCTAGTGAGACCTACCTTCGCCCACGTGTCAGTGGTTCATAGCTTTTAAAACAACAGTAGGGATGAGAGCACCGTGGGTTGCGAAACGCGGCCACGCGTCTTTCGCCACCCGATTCATATAGCCTTTCCCCATTTTCAAAGTAGCCTCAGTCCCTTGAACGCGTGTCACTTCTCTGCAAGCTCTTGGTTGATGGAGGAGGAGTTTTCATTCGAGCCATGATTTGTTGCCACGTGCCTTACATTGGTTATCAAAGCAAGCTATGAGATGGCTGAGCGGGATAGTGTTATTGGGTGCTACTTGTCATGGTTCTCTAAAGCGGTGGGTGGCACTTGTCGCTTCGAAGCCTTGTCAGGACCACTGCCATCATCACAAGGGGCACGCCTGTAACTGATCAACTAGATGTTGTGCTCTGACTGGTTGCTCTCATAACGGCATTGGGAATATTCGTATTTGGGCATCATTACAGGAGATTGTGGAATCTTTCTGTTACAGCTCTTCAGGCGGTGGGATTTTGCTCTCCGGCTATATATACTCTCCCGGTTGAGGGGAAATTGTCCAAGATTTTTAGAAAGAATACTGGTTTTAGCAAGAGACACCAGGCCTCTTTTGCATGTTTATTCGCAAGAAACTTTTAGACTGTGCCTATTGTTCGGCCTTTCTATTTTTCATGTCTTGATTAAACTATGAATTGTGCTTTTTATTGTCTTAAGCATTTCATTTGAGGAGACTTCTATATATTGAATGCAAACTTACTTGTCTAAATCATGTCTTAACGACTCTTCTTAGCAGTGAGAATGTATGCGATACTGTTTTATGTCAATTAAATGAATTGTTTATGCTATAACTTTAAGTTTCAGATGTTTTGGAACATAACTATAACATTCAGGCCCTTAAGTCTTTGATTTATTGTGCCTACTAGTAAGCTTTGGCGCATCACCTTAGATTAATATTTGTTTCATTATATCTGCTTCCTTTTCCCTTTCCAAAACCCATTATATAGAAGAAGCCAGCTTCTTTAAAATCCGGAGGTCACTCAGTTTGGTGCAAAGGGGTCCTCCTTGAACTGAGTTTCCCATAAAGGCACTGTTATCTCGTCAATTTTTGGCGTCAATAGTTTGTCCTTTTTTCTGGCACGCCCGGTGGGACCCAAACTAATGAAATCATCTTCTAAAAGGGTGTATGAGCCATCGGCCTGTAACTAGATCCCAAACTGCAAATAACCCAGGTTTACTAGTGCCTCCATTAGGGACAGTCCAGACCGCAAATCAGTTAGTAACCGTTCCATTCCCACCACCCTTTCCTCTCACCATGTTGCCGGCCGCAAATAGAAATTATGTAGCATGGGATGCTAGAAGCCCCCTGGTAGCTCTGGTAGCACCTGCTGTTTGGGGTGCCATTCTGGCTTCGGCCCTGAAAGCTCTTCCCAAATTCATCGGAGATAACACAAAAATGCCAGCAGAGCATTTGCAGGATGTAGCAGATGTATGCCTAATACATGGTATCACAGTGCAGAATGTAGCCCTGAGGCTCCTTGCTGCGTCCTTCAAAGGAAAAGCTCTGGAGTGGTACCGAACACTGACTCCTAATACCATTTGCACTTGGGATGACCTCAGAGATCCGTTCTATGAAAGGTTTTCAAATGACGGAAATTGTTATTCACTATATTATCATTTATCTGTCATCAAACGAACACCCCAGGAGGCTCTGACGGACTTCAATGCCTGATTTCACTCAAGTTGGTGGAGGATTCCTATGACCATCCACCCGACTCCAGAATTGGCATTCATGTTCTATCTGAAGTCCATCAATCCCGACATTTCTATGATGATAAAGTCTCTGGGAGGAGCCACTTTACCAAATGCATATGCCACTGCTATCAAAGTAGAAAATCACTTGATAGACTGCAGGAAATTGCCTCCTCGACCTGTTATGCCGATATTTCCTGAGATATCGAACATAGCACAAGAGGTGGCATTGACCAGTGCGCCAGCGACTCCCCAGTCAGCGTACTCATATGCAGCTGCTCCTGAAAACTTGGCCTCTACATCGGGTTCTCCCAAGGGTGAGATGGGCGACCTCAAGGAGATGTTGCGGACTATGGCGAATGATATAACAACTCTCAAGCGGAACCAACCAATGCCTCCGCGGCCTGCATATCAGAACTATCAAGGTGGGCAGCCCACCTATCAGCAAAATCAATATCAGAATGTGCATCGCACTAATTCACCAGCGGCGGCTATGAACCAAATAGTTCTGGTGCCTAGACTGCTGGCAGGTGCGTCACCGAGCTCTAGTAGAGAATTAACCGTGGGGCAAAACAATCTGATTGATGACATCAATCCATGGTGCTTCCCTTGCAACGATGTGCATATGCCCTCGAAATTTTCCACATGGCAACTTACAACAAAAGATAGCGGAGCAACGTAGTGAAGGTATTGCGACAGAGAACGAAGAATACAGATATGCCTCGGCAATGGAGAATGCGGTCCTTATTGCGCAAATACAAGGAATGTCCCTAGAGCAAGAGTCTGACATTGTTGCTGATCATGCGCTCTTCTCATGGATGGAGGACGAGGAAATGGTGTTCCCAAATGACACGTCCACAGCTGAAACGCTGCGGGTAAAGTCTAACTATAACACGTGCTCCAAGAGAAGATTCATCGGTGAGGCTATTGTTTCACTTTCGGACAGTCCGCAATGCAAAGACGTTTTGGATCAAATTCCTGGCGGTCCGACCATCTCTTTGTCTTCTCAACCACGGAAGGAAATTATTATAACAAAAGCAAAGGAGCAAAAATCTCTGAGCTCCTCACCTCTTAATGTGGTAGAGCAGTTGAAGAAATCACCCGCTAATGTGTCTTTATGGGACATTCTAGCTATCCCAGAACAGAAAACCATACTCCAAAAGGTGCTTCAGCAACAGATGGACCCAGCACTGACCGATCCTACGGCCAGTACCGAGGCGATTTATCAAATGTCGCCAACTAAGGTTCTCGCAAACAAAGCAGAGGAATCCCATGCAGAAGGCGGAGGTAGGCCAAAACCTCAACCCTTCTTCTTGACCCTCATTATAGGGGAGAAACTATTACACAATGCTATGATTGATTCTGGCGCTAGTACTATGGTTATGCCAAAACTGATAGCCGAAGCCTTGGGACTCAGCTACGAACCTATGAAAAAGGGGGTGATGTAGCTAGATGGAAATAAGGTTGATACTGTGGGTGTCATCAAAGCACTTCCGCTGACTCTATTTTCCTGCCCAAGTATCACGGTCCCACAAGACACAGTGATCATAGATGTTCCGCCAATGTTTGGTCTTTGCCTTTCTTGAGAGTTTACTTCAAAGGTGGGTGGCTATTTGTCTTTAGATTGGTCACATCTAATACTTAGAACCAAGCATGGCGCGAAGATGAAGATAGAATTGGAGGCTCTGCATTCTGAACATGTGGCGAATGAGGCCCTGATTAACTTTGAAGCCGCACATACCTTCATCACCAAGCAAGACATGTACAATGTCAAACTGCTAGAGGAGGAGAAGGTCAACGAAGACCGAAGTAATAACAAAGACGCTCTGTTGAGTGAACATATGAACAATGATCCTTTCAGAAATTATCATGCTACCGGATTAGGCACATATGTGATTTATGATGAAGACCAAGTTCTTCCAAGGGTCATCAAAGAACCCGACGATGACCAAGCAAGTGAGCTGTGGACATTGTATTTTGACGGAGCAAGGAGCAAAGTTGGAGCTGGAGTAGGGATATGTCTAATATCCCCACAGAATGAAAAGTTGTTGAGGTCTTTCCGATTCTAATTTGCCTGTTCAAATAACGAGGCTGAATATGAGGGATTAGTCCAAGGCCTAAGCCTAGCGGAATGAATGGGTGTCAAGCAATTGATTGTGTTCGGAGATTCAGAACTGGTAGTTAATCAGGTCCGAGGAATCTCAGCAGCAAAGAATATCCGCATGAGATCCTATCGGCATCGAATCTGGGATCTTGTAGAAAGTTTTGAAGCTTTCAACATCCTGACCATTCCCCGAGCACAGAATGGCGATGTGGATCGCATGGCGGTAATCGGTGCTCAGTTTGATCCTATCTCCGACTTGCTTCGGAACAAATATTCAGTGCGAGTGCTTGTTAGACCAGCAATACCCGACAATGACCAAAGTTGGCAAGTCTTTGAGAGCGATGAACACATCGCCTCGTTTATTCAACACTCGGGGGAATTTGCCGATCAACTCCAACCAAAGATCGCTGAGGCCTACGAAGGACAAATTATGCAGCTAAAGTCAAATAAGCTTCCGAAAGGATTGGTTACTCTCGAAAAAAATTTTGATTGTAGTGACACCCGAAATGATAAGCAGAAATTCATGGCAGAAAAAGGTGATTATGAAAACCTTCGGGTTTCCGATGACAGGAACCTTCGGGTCGGAAAAGATGTCTCACAGCAAGATAGAGGAAGGCTTATCAGTTTCTGTGAGAAATATGGAGTAGTGGCCTGGTCCTACGAAGATCTAGAAGGTTATGATCCTGGTATCATTCAACATACTATTGAGCTGACAGAAGGTGCGAAGCCAATCCGACAGAAACAGCGGCCGATCAACCCTAAAGTTGAAGCCTTGATGGCACAAGAGCTAACCAAGCTCATTGAGTCACGTATTGTCTTCCCGATTAAACATAGTACTTGGGTATCAAATCTGGTACCAGTCCGAAAGAAGAATGGTGATATCCGCTTATGCGTGGATTTCCGAGACCTAAATAGAGCATCTCTGAAGGACCACTATCCATTGCCTTCTATGGAGTCGATCCTCCAAACTGTCGCGGGATCGGAAATGTTCTCTCTACTGGATGGCTTCTCTGGCTATAACCAGATTCGAGTAAAAGAGGAAGATCAGCACAAGACTACGTTCACCACCAAGTGGGGGACATTTGCATATGCTAAAATGCATTTTGGTTTATCTAATGCAGGGGCAACTTTCCAGAGAGCTATGGACGTCGCATTTAGCGAACTGATCAATAAGATTATCCTAATCTATTTGGATGATCTTACTATGTTCTCCAAATCTAAAGATGATCATTTCGATCATTTGGAGTTGGTTTTTCAAAAGTGCCAAGAGTTTAGGATTTCCTTAAATCTGAGGAAATGTGTGTTTGGAGTACCTCAGGGTAAGCTATTAGGACATGTTGTGTCGAAGGAAGGTATTTCAATTGACCCAGAACGAGTAAGGGCTTTAAAGGAGCTTCCTCTCCTGGTAAATAAGAAAGGTGTCCAGTCTTTTTTGGGCAAAGTAAATTTCATCAGTAAATTTATTTCTGATTTTGCGGGAATAATTAGGCCGATCACCCTAATGCTGAAAAAGGATCAAATTTTCAAGTGGACAACGGAGGCTCGTGAGGCATTTGAGAAGGTCAAGGAAGCGATCTCCTTAGCCCCGGTGTTAATTAATCTAGATCAATATAAAGATTTTATAATGTATGCCTTCAGTAGCAAGTCCAGTATCGCTAATGTTCTGACTCAAAAGGATAGAGAAGGAAAGGGAGAGCATCCAGTTGCGTTCTATTCCCGAACCTTAAAGGAATATGAGGTGAATTATAACTTCGTTGAAAGACAGGCTTTCACAATAGTAAAGGGACTTAAAAAGTTCCGCCATCTAATTTCCTGTAACAAAATTCTGGTATATGTCGCACATTCTAGTGTGCGAGAATACATCATGGAGGGAGAGATCATAGAAAAAAGGGCTAATTGGATCACCAAGATCCTGGAATATGACATCGAGGTCAGGCCTACCAGGACTATTAAGGGCAGAGGACTGTGTGAGTATATGACACAGGATGAGGAGATACCTGCTAAAGAGGAACAGCCAGAGCTTGTCCTGATAAATGGATCGGGATCAGAGGATGATTGGCTGGAAGATAGAACGAACTTCATGCGAACCGGAAAGTACCCGCCAGGCCTCTCATCCCAGAAAAGAAGGTATTACTGGCTCCAGAATTACAGATGCACACTGATAGAGGGACTCATTTTCAAAAAGAATTTTAATGGTGTGCTCCTATGATGCGTTAATTCAGGGGAGGCATAGAGGATCCTCGATGCATTTCACAATAGCGACAAAGGTGGACATTTCTCCGCCAAAACTATCGCCATCAAGGTCCTATGGGCTGGATATTACTAGCCTATGCTTTTCAATGATTCCTACTCTCTGGTAAAGACTTGTAAAAAATGTCAGTTATTCTCTGACAGAAGGAAGAATTCAGCGATGCCCCTCAAACCTATCGTGGCGGATGAACCATTTGCGCAATGGGGCCTGGACTTTATCGGGATGATCAACCCGGTTTCTAGCTCTGGACATAAATGGATTTTAACAGCTACGGACTACTTCACAAGGTGGGTGGAGGCTGTTCCCCTTAAGGAGGCGATGGAGGCTGAGATTGTAGACTTCCTCGAGGCTCTGGTGACAAGGTTTGGCCCTCCGAAGATGATCATTTCGGATAATGCTAGAGCATTTGTAGGTACAAAGGTATGTCACTTTGCATTAAAAAATGGCATATTCCTTAAAACGTCGTCAAACTACTATCCACAGGGAAATGGCCTAGCTGAGTCGACAAACAAAAGTTTAGTCTGACTTCTCAAAAAGGTTGGCTCAGAACACCAGAGGGAATGGCATAAAAATCTCCGAAAAGCACTATGGGCCAACCGCATAACTCCTAAACAAGTCCTCAAGACTTCGCCCTATGAGCTAGTATATGGGAAAGAAGCGTTGCTACCTATCTCTATGGAGATTCCGGCGATACAGTTGTTGAAATCTCTTGAGATAGAACAAAATGATGCCATGGAGGTTCAGCTTGCCAAACTATTAGAAGTACAGGAAAAAAGGGAGAATTTCCTAAAAGCCATGACAGGCCGTCAACAGGTGGTCAAACAGTGGTTTGACAAAAAGGCTTCCGACCAAGGCCTAAAAAGTGGAGATTTAGTGCTAAAATATGACAGCAGGGCTGCGAAGCTAGGTCAGCATGGTAAGTTTGATAGCCTATGGGAAGGACCCTTCAAAATCATTCGGTGCATGCAACACAATGCCTTCGAGCTGGAAAATATGAAAAAAGAGCCTCTAGGAATCCCGGTCAATGGGATTCACCTTAAATTGTTCCATTAAGCGTCAAACCCTACCCTGTACAGTTTGGGTAAAGCACCGGAGTTTATTAAAATGCAAAAGTATGCTCGTAAATAGAGACAAAACATACAAGATTGGCAAACCCAGAAAAATTGCACAGAGAAGCAAACAAGAGCATAGATTTCACAACAAAAAGAAAAGAGACGTATATATTTATATACATGTTCCTGAGTTACAAAATGGCATGGATGCCAATTTTCAAAATGTACAAGTATTAGAGCATATATATATATGATGGCCTTTTATCAGGCTTATATGGAGCAGGTGGGTTACATCAACAGACACCAAGGCAAGGGGATCATCTATCCGCAGGAGTGGCTGGCAGCAACCAATGCATTTAAGATAGCGTCTGCTTCTTCCCCATCAACAGGTTCCTCGGCGGCACTAGCAGCATCATTAAACACGGCTGTCATCGGTGGTGGATACACCAGGTTCCTGAAATCAGTATACCATTCTACATCATAGAAGGGTATCACGTTGTAGCTCCTGAACAGGAAGTGAAGAGCTTGGGTAACCCTTTGCTGGTGCACACCACAAGTCTGCAGGCAAAATCTGCTCAGGAATGGCTACCAAATGACAACAGCTTCTTCTTCGATGAAGCGACGCAGGTCACCGGCTGCTGGCAGGCCTATCCCGTATGCAGCATGGGTAACAACCTCACCGAGCCCATTTAGGTACTTCTTCGGGAAGATTTCTTTGACTAGCTTCAATACAAGCGGCTGAGGGACACAAATGTCCAGCATGGATGCTACAAAGTGCGAGCACACATCGGTGTTCACCCGATGCTTATCTTCATATTCAACACAGTCCTTGCCGAGAACCCACTTGATGGCTACTAGAACCAGCGAGTGCTTGTTCTTCGTCATTCTCTTGAGCCTCCTAGTGGAGATCTCACCTACAAATGATGTTTGTGATTTGAAGGAAGTTAGGCAAATAGGAGTATCTATCTCTCCTAACACTATTCCTAAATCTGCTGAGTAATGCCGAAATCTACTCACAACCTAACCTATGAAAAGACTTGCTTAGCAGTATTCTACTTGCCTATCACTTCTTAGACGCAAAGTGTGTATGTTCGCTATCTACTAGCCTATTTATAGAAAATTGACAAGATGTATGCCAATCTGCCCGTAAGCAACATGATATATATTGGCCGCAATCTCGAGGGCCGAGTCTGCGTTTGTTCACGTTTTGGGCTGGTACATGCATGGTAGCACAGCTCAAGGCATGCTTAATTAAATCAAGTTAATTAATTGAGCTTTAAAAAGGTGGCACTTGTTGATGAAAGGATGTATGGCTGTATGCTATGGTGTCAAATCTCAAGCACATCCCAGAACTCGAGGCGATATTCGTATCTCTTTCAGGCGGTGATCGTTTGCTTGGTGTAATCATTTCGGCCAGGGATATTAATTACCGGTACATGCTAACCCAAGGTGAGAAGGCCAGTTGCAAGCTCAATTTCCAAGGAAATCAGGGCGTATCACACGATCTTGTGAAAACAATGATGAAATCCGGCCGCCTCGAAAAAGTAATCAGCTCATCTTGCACGAGTTGTGGAGTTAACGGTACATGCCGAATTAAATGCAAAGGGCTCGCGTTCGCCTACCACCTTGAGGAAAGTTTCTATTATTGCATGAAAACACTTATTGTTCCTAAGTCTTTTTCCAAAAGCTAAGGAGTGCGCGAAGTGTTTTCTATCTGTATTTCTAGTGCAAGCGTATTCAAAGGCCAGGGAGCTTACAAATTTTGTCGCGAAGAAAAAATGGCAGAATCTTTAGCTCAACCAACGCAGGAAGGGATTAGCCAGGAACTGTATTCGGCTATTCGTTCTGTGGCCGAGGTTTACGTATACGAAGATGTAGCGTATGCCACGCCTGGTATACCCAAGAAGGTGAAAAGAGCCAACACAGAGGAGCTGGAGAGGCCCAAAGAGTGGAATAACCCGAAAAAGGTTAGAGAAAAGTGGGCTAATATCTACGACCCAAAGCTTGCCAAGAACCCTAAGTCTCTTAGAGAGGCGGCTTGCGCAAGGTTATCAGCGCCAGGGGTGGACCAAGCCACGGCAAGTAGAGTCTGGTTTAGCAGTCTTCCACAATACATGGTCTGATTGGTGCACTATTGCCCGGAGGTGGTTGACGCAGCTGTTCAACGCTATAATCCAAAGACCCACTACATTGAGGGTCACAATTTAAGGGTTCATATCGGTCCAAAAGCCATCTGGCATATGTTATGCATTCCTGACCCTAGGACAAGAAAGGAGAAAATCGAACGTTTCCACCCAAATAAAGGGGAAAAGATATGGAAAAGGATGAAAACTAGCTCTGATTTCCTATTAGAAGAGACCAATAAGAAGGGTGTTATGTTCGCTAAGGCACCGAGCATCCCATTATTGCGCGGTTCATTCCACGATGACCTCCAAGACCCCATATCCATGCTAGCATTTTTTTGTGGCTGTGATTTCGATGAGAAGATCGAGGCTTTTCAACTGGGCCCTGCAATATAATTTCGCAGGCAGCATGAACTTTTCTGGTATGATTTTGTTGAGTTCATGGTCAAAGAAATGATACAACAAATAGAGAATTACTAGGTGGAGAAGAAATTTAGATTTCTTTCCTACTTGGTCCACATGTTCCTGCATTAGAATCCGGATTTATTCACCCGATTTATCCCACTATCAATTTTTGACGAGCAGAACAAAAGAAAGCCGGTATCTACATGGACACCCTACCTTTCCACAACATATGACTACTATGCCTTCGCGGACTATTTCATAGCCCCGGTCCTGAATGATTTGATCGGAGAGGGTGATATCGTTCGGCTTAACACTGAGCAGACTGGATTTCTACAAGGCTACACCCCCGCTTGTGACTGGTTCTTGGGCAAGGATTTTATGATCCTTCGAATGAGGGGCTTTATTGGCAGGCCTTTCCTATTCCCAGCTTGCATCACTGATAGAGTGCTAGCATTGGAGGTTTACCGGCAGGTGTGCATCATTGATTTCATGTTCTGTAGCAGCGAAAGTGTCAAGAGGAAGGGATTCTTCACTTGCCCGAAGAGTTTCAAGTCAATAACACTTGTTAAAAAGTGATCGCACGATCTGCTAGGGGACAAGCTGGCACACCTAGGGTTAGTACTAGTAAATGATAAGTGGGATTACAACCCCTTTAATGACCTACCTGAGCCACATATGAAAGTTACACATGTTCCCTGACCATACTGGGAGAAGCGGCGCAATAACCGGACTGATAAAGATGAAGATCTGGTTGAATTGGCACAAATCCTTACACCGGATACCAGGGGCCCATGGCACAAGTTCTACTTTCCAGTGGCCGTGGCTAAGGACAACTTTCTGATAGAGCGCAGCATGCATAACAAGTTCAAAGTGGACGAGGAATGGAGCGATGAAAAAATAAAAGCTTTCTGGAGATACCGCCAGGAAACAGGACAGTTGAAAGCTCCTTATAATCAATTGAAGGACGACCATGAATTTGAAAGATATTGGGATGAAGGCCATCCCAGCCCGATCTCCAGTGCTAACAAGAGTGAAGCAGAATGCTCCGATGAGCCGGAGGAAGAGACAGCGATATCAGCACAGGAAGGCGATGCCCCCCGGGCATGCCGCCTACATAGGCACTAATGTGCGCTTTAACATATCAAGGGGCTCACTTACATGCACATGGGCCGCTAAACTGGTCAAGCTAGTGCCCCAGTAGAAGGATCTGACTGCCAAGGTTAGTGAGTATCCCCCCGCGAAAAGGCAATGCACGGAAAGTGTTATCGGGACAGTTTCACATGAACCGGCCGAAGGGGAAACACCCGCTGCTAGTCAAATGCCAGAGGTTGCGGGCGAGTCTCAAATGATGCCGATGCCACCGCCGACCAGTCAACAGGTATATTTCGCTCTTTCCTCTCTTACATCTCATTCTTTCATGTCCATCCCTACTCAATTAGCAACTCCTGCCATTCGTCTAAGCCCTCCATCCTCTGTTTCTGGCCCAGCTTATTCCATGGGATTTGCCTAGTATTCGCAACCCCAGCTATTTATAATTACCCCTCCGAACATGCTAACGCCTACTGCTGCCGCCCAGACTTTCCTCACCTCGCTTTCTGAAAATATTCCTCCCATTGGCCCCCACTCTTTTTCTGAGATGCTTACAGATCCCTTCCCACTACAGCAAACCAAGCCCCAGGCGACGACTCTTTTTCCTCGACCAACAGGCCTTACGACTGAATCTTCGGTTCAACTGTTGCAAATGTCTAGCCCTACTGATAACCCCCAGGCTAAGCTATGGAACGTGCCACACTTTTCTCTGCAAACCGTCATCCTCCAGAAGAAACAAATGCGCGCGCCTATGAAAGTTACCTATCCCTACGCCCTGCCTTCCAGTGTTCCTTTCGCAAGTGGGTTGGTTTCATCACCAGCTGAGTTTATTGCACAGATAGATTGTGGGAAGGAAGCGCGCGCAAATAGAATGAGGCGATGAAGGGCAAATGATGACAATGCCCCCACTGAGCCGAGAGTACAGACTTCGTATGACGAGGCCCGCCAAGAATTAAAGTTTGCAACTATGTACCCAAAGATAAGCAAGCCCCAGGGAGAGATGCAACCAGAGGACTATGAAATTTATGTTGTCGGACTGGACATGAAGGTAGCCCGGCCACAAGATAAAGTCGAAATCATGGAGGAGACACAACGGGTGGTCACTTCTGACTTCCTAAAGACTGGTCGCCAGTTAAAGAAGAAGGATGAATAGCTCAAGGAAGCCAAGGACAGGGTGAGCTTTTTAGAGGCAAAAGAGAAATCCTTAGAGGTAGATATCACCCGAATGATAGAAAGGGCGCTAACAGCAGAAAATGAGAGAAACAGGCTTCAGGGAAAAATTGCAAAGACCCAAGTAGCTGACCCAGCCGTATTAAAAGAATTACAGAATCAAAACCAAGCAGCGCGACAGAGCCTACAATCGATAGAGGGGGAGTTTGAACATTTCCGCCTTGAGTACAGTCAGAAGCTGGCAGAGAAAGGTGAGGAGATAGAATGCCTATAAGAGCAGTATCAGCAAAAGGTACAGGAAAAAGAGGCCGAATTCAAAGGTTTGAAGCTCAAGCTAGAAGAGGAGCTCCGAGAGAAAAAAACTTCATTAGAAGAGCAATCGGCTAACCACTCCAGAGCTAAACAAACTTGGAACAAAGAAATGCACAGCTATGCAGAGCAGTTGGCATCCGAGAAAAAGAAGAAGGCAGAATTCGCCGAGCCCCTCATTTCAAGAGATGCGGAGATTTCTTCGCTTAAGGCCTCTCTGCTACCAGCCCCTACCCAACCTGATATCATCCCACTGGTCAGGTAATTGTACGTTTCTCACTGGGAGAAAATCAAAGCCTTCTGCCTAAATCTGCAGCCTACCCTCCGGTTCATCGACAAAGCATTAAAACTCAATCAGGAAACCCATGATACAATGGAACAGTTCCCGCGCTTCATCCTGGAAAAGGTTCCCGAGGCAAGGGACTTGCTAAATAAGTTATATTCAGTCTCAGACGAGATCCTTGCCGGGGCGGGTATCGAAGATCAGGACACCGCAGCTCAAATGGCAAATAAATTCATTCATTGCCACTCCGCTTTCCAGCATACTAAGGCAGTAGCGGCTTTTCTAAACAAAGCGCTGGATGGCATTCAAGGGAGTTTCTCTGAGTTGGGCAGGTTGGGATTGCTGTTTCCATTCCTTGAAGATGGCACTATTGCCACGACTGCGCAGATTATGGAGGTTATTGAATGGAAGGAGAATGATCAGGAGGCATTCAAGGAATTCGGCAGCCCCCCAACAGCAGTAGATATCGAGGCAATCATTCATCCACTCTCTTAGCTGCTTTTCCATATCCAAGCAGGCGCTGGCCTGCCAGAGGTGCTGCCTCACAGGGAAGCTATTGATCTCCGCGGGGCACAAGAAAATTTGCGCAGCATGGCAAAGCCGTCTGAAAATGAATGGGTGCCTTTGCAGGCTGCACTTTCCAAGCTCTAACTCCATTCACCCTATAGATGAAGGCTCTGGTCTGTAGAACCAGAGAGTTTTTGGGTTCTCCGTTCCTTATTCGAAACACCCCTGTTAGTCACCAAAAGCTGTTGAAATAATGTTTCAAGTAGCTCCCTTCGGGTCCCTTTTTTGCACATGTTCATGCACTGGCATGTGCATCTCCGTGTTTCTTCAGCTTCCCGGCAGGTTTTGATCTTTCCCTTTGTGCATTCCTCGCTTCGCAACTTCGGCAAGCGGCTCCCCGTTCAGCTCCTGAAATGCTGCGCTGGGTGTCCACGTGTCTCGCCTGCGGGGTTTCTCATTTTTCTGTTGCTTTGTGTTTTCTTCGGGTTGGTAAGTCTTCCATAAAGGTCTGATACTCCTAAGGTTCATCGAGGGGCCTACATCTTTGTACGTAGCGGTGTATCGCAAACTTTCCTAGCAAGGATAGAGTATGCTGTGGCAGGCTACGAAAGATTTCTATTGGCTTTCTTTATTTCCTGGTGGGACCTACCTTCGCCCACGTGTCAGCGGTTTGCAGCTTTTAAAACAACAGTAGGGATGAGAGCACCACGGGTTGCGAAACACGGCCACACGTCTTTCGCCACCCGATTCATATGGCCTTTCCCCATTTTCAAAGTAGCCTCAGTCCCTTGAACGTGTGTCACTTCTCCGCAAGCTCTCGGTTGATGGAGGAGGAGTTTTCATTCGGGCCGCAATTTGTTGCCACGTGCCTTACATTGGTTATCAAAGCAAGCTATGAGATGGCCAAGCGGGATAGTGTTATTGGGTGTTGCTCGTCATGGTTCTCTAAAGCGGTGGGCGGCACTTGTCGCTTCGAAGCCTTGTCGGGACCACTGCCATCATTACAAGGGGCACGCCTGTAACTGATCAACTGGATGCTATGCTTTGACTGGTTGCTCTCATAACGACATTGGGAATATTCATATTTGGGCATCATTACGGGAGATTGTGAAATCTTTCTGTTACAGCTCTTCAGGCGGTGGGATTTTGCTCTCCAGCTATATATACTCTCCCGGTTGAGGGGAAATCATCCAAGATTTTTAGAAAGAATACTGGTTTTAGCAAGAGACATCAGGCCTCTTTTGCATGTTTATTTGCAAGAAACTTTTAGACTGTGCCTATTGTTCGGCCTTTCTGTTTTTCATGTCTTGATTAAACTGTGAACTATGCTTTTTATTGTCCTAAGCATTTCATTTGAGAAGACTTCTATATATTGAATGCAAACTTTCTGGTCTAAATCATGTCTTAACGACTGTTCTTAGCAGTGAGAATGTATGTGATACTGTTTTATGTCAATTAAATGAATTGTTTATGCTATAACTTTAAGTTTCAGATGTTTTGGAACATAACTATAACATTCAGGCCCTTAATTCTTTGATTTATCGTGCCTACTAGTAAGCTTTAGTGCATCACCTTAGATTAATATTTGTTTCATTATATCTGCTTCCTTTTCCCTTTCCAAAACCCATTATATAGAAGAAGTCGGCTTCTTTAAAATCTGGAGGTCACTCAGTTTGGCGCAAAGGGGTCCCCCTTGAACTGAGTTTCCCATAAAGGCACTGTTATCTTGTCAATTTTTAGCGTCAACAGTATCTATAAGCTTCAGAGAGTTCTCTTTCATATCTAGAATCCTTTCATCAAACTCATCAGCAATTTCCACTCCCAGAATATGAAAATATTCATTAATCTCCACCAACATTTCAAAATATTGATCAAGTGTTTTATTAATTTCCTTCACTAGGTTATCATAAATATTCAAATTTAATTCTAATGAAATAGACCAGGAAAGGTATAGCTCCTTAGGATTACTCACAATTTTCTCACCAATTAATATTTTCTAATCCATAGAGATCAATTCTTTCATTTCCTGATAGAGCACATAGAGACTAGTTTGATCTTTCCTGACCTGCTGAAGTTCTATTACTAACTCCTTTCTCTTGTTAATGACCTAAGTGTAAAAGAGCACTAATTTATTAAGAAAGAAGATAGCCTCCTAAGATATTTTATCAATACCCTCACCAGTAGCTCTGGAATAACTTAAATTCTTTTTAATTTTTTGTATGGTGAGCACATCAATGCCCTCTCCCTGAGAACTTGAGGCTTCATCAGATGTAGGAGGAGTGGCCATGGAAGAAATAAAGTTACCCAAAGCGAGGACTTGAGATTGTAGTTTTATATTTTATTTTCTCTATTCCTTCACTCTTTTAATCAAAACATTGACTAAATAATTGGTATGATACACATCACCTTCTAGTGTTGGAGGCCCCATATCAACATGTGTAACTTTGTAGTCTACCACTGTTATTTCATCTTCATTTAAGTCCTTCATAGGCTCAGAAATCTCTAACATTTGATTTCCAGAAGTAGCATCAACCACCATCCTAGACATCCTCCTAGATTTTATAGGTTTTGAAGAGCTTTGAAGTAACTTTGCAACTGTATGCACTCCAACTATCATTGTAGGAAATCGCTTTCTCTTCTTCTCTAGTGTTTTATTTAGCCATCCTGGAGAGGCTACTACTAGATCATAACTCTCATTTCCACTAATAGTTTCCATAGGAGCACTAGGAGTGATGGGTGGATTCTCAACCGAAGAAGCAAGTACTTCAAACAGAGGAGGGAAGGTATTATCTTTAGCAATCTGTTGAAAGATGGTATTAGAGTATGTAGGAACAATTTTTTATTGATTGGTCTTTTTCTTAGGAGTAAGAGAAAGCACACTATCTTGTTCAAAGACCATCTTCAATTTTACTATTTCTTCTGGCCTATCACCATCACCTCCTAACTAATAATTTGCACTAGAGGACCTAATAGATGGTTTCCCCGATGATACACTTGCACCAGATGCTTGGGTAGACCCTTGGTCATTCTTCTGTGATGAATTAGGCTCTTGAACGGGACTGGAAACTTGCTTCCATTTCCCATCCAACCATTCCTGAGTCCTTTTAAGCACTGGAGCAACACACACCCTTATATATGAATTTCACTTTTATTCCAATCAACCTTAGGGTGGGATTTATCAAGAAAAATTTCATATTCAGGATCTATGATCACTGAATCCTCAGCTACATTTTCAATAATTTAAAATGATAGACCAAAAGCCTATATTTGTTTTAGAGTTAATCTCATATAATCTCTTCTCAAAACTTCTTTGTCATTGGCACAATCTTCCCAAAAATCTTTAATATATGGGTGATGCCAATATAAGCTTCCTCCATAGAGATTCTACTTCACAAAATCCTTGCTGTCAAAATTAGCTCTCATAGACAGATACTGGAGGTTATATTCCTTGAGGACTCCTTCAGCTCCCTTGGCCACCTGGTTTTTTTTGCACATAAAAGAAGTGGTATTCAATTGGAAGACATACCCTCATTTCCCCATGTTCGTATACTAGATATTAACCATGGCCATTTGTCAAAAAACTTCCATAAATACTAGTAAATCTTTAGGATATCAAGGTAATTTCAATGGGAATTTCTTAAAACCCCCTATTCTTAGATAGAAAAATTTATCAAATTGAATATAAAAACACCCAAAACTTGATACAAGAGAGATTAATTCAAGAGAAAGGCACATTTCTAGATTTCCATCTAACTTCCTCACGACTTCCATTAAAAATGCATCATTAACACGACAAAAATCACCCATTCCAAATTATTTAGTGAACTAAGGGAAACGTTTATACACAAGAATATCATAATCTGGGGTTCCTTGTGGGCCCAACCCAGGCCAAAAATACCTCTAACTAGCTACAATGTACATCAAGTAAGAACACATACAAAAAGTAGAAGTCTTATGGAAATTAATTAATTTCTCATTCAAATGGAAGCAAATAACTTCAACCCGGTGAATGAAAATGTTCTCATCATAGATTATCAGGATAAACTAACACATCCAATCCTCAAATGAGCCAACTTGTGCATCTCCAACAATGTAGTTTGATAAAAAAATAGCATCTGCAATTTCTTCCTTGAAATGCATTATTTTATGTTTAGTCACCAGTTGTGACTTATCTTTCTTTTCTGACTTGAACTAGGTTTTATCCATGGAGTTCTTACACTAGTCTTCATTTTATTTTAAAAATTCACTCACCACTACAACAGACAAGTCCTCAATAGGTTCCCTTTCTGGAATCTTCAGCACACGGGAAACAACTTCAAGAGAAATTTATGCAATTACAATCTTGTCTACGGCCTTAATTTCCCATGTCTCCAGAATGTACCTTCTTTCACATGCACTTATCAGGTCCACACTCAACACAACTTTTGGGAACCCTCCAACATGAGATAACATGATTTCTAATATTTTTACATCTAGCTCAGACTTTTTGTTACTCTCCAGGCATGCCCAAAATTCTTTCAACTTCAAAGGTATGAGCTTTGTGTCCCTCATGCCGAGCCATTGATTTCCAATTCTAGACTGCATGAACTCCCAGCACATAAAGAAACACATAAACACTTGGAAGAGTAGATTCTAGAAGAAATAAATGCAGCTAAAAAACTTAGCAAAAATTTCTGCCACCTCAAGTTATGTCTCAACAAGATGTGTGTTTAATGTTGCATTAATATGGTGCTCTATTTGAATCCTCAATAAAAGAAACCCAAAGATTTGTGCACTTTTGAAAACCCTTGACAAGACATCTCTAGGTTGTCTCATACACATCTTTAAATGAATATGCAGTGCCTCGAAACACGCAAAATGAACAATATATCACCCTGTTACAGAACATTAAAACTTTAGAACCAAGATCAGAGGTTATGAAGTTATGGAAACTCCTGACTCCATGACAACAAAAGATAGACCATTATACTAACCCACTTGACATTGAGAGAAAGACCAAGTTAGACTATCAAGTGGTTAGAAAACTTACAAACCTCGCAACAAGGTTAAAGAACATTAGGCACCATCGACTTGGGTTATAAAACCTAGAGAATCTACAACAGGAGGTTAGAAACTTAAAGAATCCCATGAAAAAAGGTTTAAAATGAGGACAGTCTCTAGACTCGAATGAGATGAAAAATCAAAAGACTAAGAAAAATAAACTTTCAAAAATTACATAGTACATGATATAACCACGGCTAACAATTTCTCCAATGTCTTCATTTCTTCTCTTTTTGAATACCCAAGGAGGAACATCCCTATTTAGCTATGTCTCATGTGAAATTAGGGCATCCAATCTTTTTATAGAATCTTCAATGTCCAAAAAGGAACCTCCATATAAAGGATTATTTCTTGTTTTCCAAGATTTTTCCATCATCACTCTATTATATAGGATTCTTCTCCTAGCGGCATGATGATCATCAACATTCCTTATTAAATCATCATTCTCAAAAAATATGTAAGGGTAGCCTTTCAATTTTTTGCTTGTTGTGAAATTATTTATAAAATGTTTGGGGTCAAACTTTTCCCTTGTATTCCCTTTAGGAAAATTGTAGTGTTCCATCCTTTTATCAATTAGCTCATACTCCTTTTCAACAACCATGGTGAAATATCCAAAGCACAATGTCCCAAGCATCAATGATTGCTTGTTATGACTTTTAAGGTGCATGAAATTTGAGTAGGCCAATTGCCTCACAATTTCTAAGTAAGCAATCCTATTTGGACAAGTTTTGGTAGTAGAAATGGTGCTCCTTCAAACCCATATACTCTAATATTTGTGCAATATTTATAGGCATACCAATCACCCCAATTATGATTGACTTTTTCTTTCTCATCTTTGTCCTTAGGTCTTAATAACCTTTGTATCTTAGGTGACAGACTATAGTCACATGGGTGACCCAGTAGCTTATATATGGGCTTCACAAAATATTCCTCAAAGTATAAATAATGTGATCTTACACACCAACTATCCCAAATAGAAGTCCACATCTACACTGGTCTAATATTTCCATCTTCATCTAAGTATCTTTTCCTTAAACACTCATCCCACATTCCCTAATTTTGTCCCTCACATAGAATCAAATGCATGAATAATTAATAGTGTTTGAACCAAAATATTTCCTCATTGTTTTCAAGGGGCTGAGCATCCTAACTCTTCACATCAGTTGTTAGGACCATTGGTGTTATCTCCATAAATATGGGGGCATCCATGCCAAGTACTTGGAAAACATAATAGTATTTGTATTGGTAGTAGTCCTCAAACAAGTTCATAGAATATGAATGGTTTTTCTCCCTCAAAGACACTCTAAGTTGATTTCCCTCATCCTAGGGCATGTGTAATGGCAGTCTCCACCTTTTATAGCTAGTTCTTAGGTTATGATATTCATTTAGGAGATCCCTAATCTTGAATCTCATACCGATACTAGTGTCTAATTGGAATACCATGGATATGTATTTCTTAGTAACATGAATGAAAGAGGACCCTTTCTCCAATTCAATCACATGAGTCTAGGGGTTATATCTATCAGCCAATGCTTTAATCAATTCAACATTAATGAACACATTGGGTACCACCAATTTACCCAAATTTAGTCTCCATGGATTGGAGACTGGTTGGTATCTATGTGTCTTTCTGTAGTGGTATATAAACAAATCATATCCCCTCATTAGGGTCCATGTGTCAACCACTTGTTAGTTTATATCCTCTAATTGTTTAGCCTAAGGGTTTAGTTGTACGTTTGTCCTGGACCTTTGTCCAGAGCTAGGACAGTGATCAATTAAGTCTTGATTTAGATGTCTTTCTTCCAATTTTTGCCTTTTATTTTTAGGGATTTCAGAAGTAGATTCCATTATATGAATATGCAGAAGAACCCTACTTTTGTATTTCAACAACTGAAGTAGTTTGTAGATATTAAAACTTTTAGCTCAAGCTTCTAGGTACTTAATTGGATAATGCTTTTCGTAGTTCAGGCACTATTGTCCACTGCTATAATCTTCTTCTTTCCTTTTTGGTCACTTAGTGATTCTGTAGTGATTTTAGAATTCAATTTTCAAGGCCCTCAACTTTGGTACATAATGTCAATTTCATGTCATCGAGTGGGAAATTAATTGTTTTGAATGTGACTCGTTGATTTTTCACCATCATCGCCAAATTGTCTCTTCGTCATGCCATGATCTTGTAAACACTTTCACCTCATTAGGATGAAATTTTTTTGGTCTCAATGATATTTCCCTTTCCCCCTGATATCCTTCTTATTGGTATTTCCTTCAAGATTTCAAAGAGACTCCACATGGCTTCATCCCGATATCACAATGTCCTCTTGAAACCTTGTTGTAGGTAGCTCTTTCGATGTTCCCTTATCGCTCTGATATGTTCACAATTTTATCGTACCAAGGCAAAAAAAATTATCATTTTACCGAGGGGACTATTGGTATATTATTTTCATTGATGTTAAAAGTGGTGAAAGTGTAGTGTCATCATGCACAGGAATACAAGTAACATACCAGTGTTTAGTGGAGTTGTGGTCAATTGAGAGGTTCCAGGTGTGTAATTTTCATTTCAACTTGGTGAAAAATAAGTTCAATTTGAAGTTTTTATGCTTATTCATGGAGAGCTTGCATAAAAATTTTATATTCCTACATTGACCACCTACTGCAAGTTATCGGTAGCTTAAGTGAAAACTTAAGCCCTTTGTACTGTGTGGGTTACTATCCTCTCATATCTAGACTATTGGTTGATGAGGCGTGAGGATCACATCGAGGTGACATTGTGTGTTCGATGTGACCACTTTATCAATTCCTTTGATCTGGTAATTTCTCGCTTCACATCCTTGTTGTGAAGCGATCAAAGTGACAATTTGTTTTCGAAGAGAGCAAGTTTTATGTATCTTTGACATGGCGATGATGGCTTGATCAATAGTGGAGATCTAGCCTTGGAAATTTGACAACTACAAGTAAGAAGCTCTAACGGTGTATGGAGTTAGTGGGTCCTCGTGATGACATCAACTATGTACATGTGGCAAGGATTGAAGATGTTTCATGATGACATTGAAATATGTGGTATCATATGAAGAAAAATGGAGCTATCAATGAGACAATGATGATTTGTAGAGGCATTTTGGTGTCCCCTTGATATACCGATGGATCTTCATCAAAGTGACTAGTGGAGTTCGAAGATACCTTTTGACTAGTCCCTTTTACATCCCAATATGAAGTAACTTCAACCTTGAAATAGACTTTAAAGAAGTGTGTGATATAGTGGTAAGAACTGTAAGCCCATGATGATCGATGAGATATTTTGGTGGTAGGGTAGTTTAGAGCTTGCAAGCCCACAAAAAAACCTATTGGAAATCATGCCTCAACTTACTATTTTGTGTTTCTACATTCACAACATTGATTTTACCTTCCTTATTGGGCATTTCGCTTCAAGCTTATCACCTACCGAATGTAGTTGCATAGTAGAAGAGTGTTAGAAATCAAGATTCAGAGTTCCATCATAAGCTTTACTAGTAGAGTCTGTCATATCAGGTATTGAGGAAACCTAAAGCCCAACCCGCGAAAGGGACTTCATTTTTCAAGTTTGTAGAGGCAATTAAGGCTTTCTCAATGGGATATTCAAATTTTTTTGGGAGTCTTCTTAGGATCTCCTTGATACTATGATGAAGGTGTATCGAGGTGACATTGTGATGTCGCTAGGACATTGAGTCTTGTCCCCTCAACATGTTCATGGGAGGCTGGGGGAATCTTGGTGTGACATTGTGATTTTGTGAGGACTTTGAAGTCAGTCTCCTTGATGCGTTGATAGAACCCCCATCGGGGTGACTTGAATTTTTTGAGGGGACTTCTTCTAGGGTCTCCTTGATGGACCAATAGAACAATTTGAGCATGATGTACAAGGCTGTCATTAGTAGGACTTCATGACATTAATGGTACCCTAACTAAAGTCACTTCGATGGGCTGATAAGTCAGTGGTCTATGGTAGTGGCATGTTAGTGGTATGATCCTCATCAAAGTGACTTTAAAAGATCGAGGAGAGTTTGGATGTTATCTCTTCGATGGTTCAGCATGTCATTGAAACTTAAATGGTGTTGAGACCATTTGGGAATTGAATTGACTGGTTCCTAGTGTTGCTTGAAATGCAGAGCAAATGTGATGAGAAATGAAACTAATGTTGTATCAACATTGAATGGTCTGTAATGTTAACAAGTCGTGTTTATATTGAATTGAAGTGAGGTTCATCAGGGAAATGTAATGTTGCTGAAGTAGATACTGTGAATTAATATCTAGAAGCATAGTTTGTAACTTTGTATGTAATCATTATTTATTGGAATATAAAAATATTTTTCTTGGTGTGTGGGTTTTTCTCTCATAAGGGTTTTCCCACATAAAATTGGTGTGCGATTATGTGTGTGTATTATTTTAATTGTATATTCTGTTACTTGTAAATGTACATCTTAATGAACTATAACTTGAAATTTAGTGTCATATATGCATTTCTCTTCTAAGAATTTTCATTAGGAAGGATTTTTCGCACTCAGATTTCCTTACAAGTGGTATTAGAGCCTAGCTAGTTGTGTTATCTTTTTGGGTAGGACAAGTTTTTTGTGCTAATTCTATAGTAGGAGTCTTATAGAGAAAAATGGTAGTCTAAATTGTAGATTGAGATGGCAAGAATGTCAGGAAGAGTAGAAATTAAAAAGTTCCATGGTGGCAATTTTGAGTTGTGGAAACTCAAAATGAAAGACCTATTGGTGGATATATATCTTTGGATTGTTGTTATGGGAACAAAACCATTAGCTATTAAGCAAGAAGATTGGGACCTCATAGATAGAAAATCTAGATGGTCAATAAGACTTTGTCAAACAGGCTATGTTCTCCTAAATGTCCATGAGGAGAATACTAAATCTTCATTATGTTAGAAACTTGGTGACATTTATTAGGGGAAGTCTTTGGTGAATAATTTATTACTGATGAAGAAGTTATACTCCTTGAAGATGGAGGAAGGTGCATCTGTAGTAGACCATATGAATTCATTTAACATGATTGTTGCTCAGTTAGTGTCTATAGGTGTAAATATTGATGACAAGGATCGATGTATGCTTCTATTTTGTTCCTTTCCTAACACGTAGGAACATCTGGTGAAGGCTATTGGAAGTACAACAACCACTTTCAAAATGGAAGATGTGGTTGCTTCGTTATTGTCAGAAGAAATGAGAAGGAAACATTTTGAGATGGCCAAAGAGGCTCTCATTGTTTGAGGCAGATCAAAGGATAAAAGAAATAAGAAGGAAAAAAGTATAAATCCAATTTTGAAGGGAGATCAAAGTCTCTAGGAAGGATGTCCAAGGTGAAATACTAGAATTGTGGGAAAACTAGACATATCTAAAAGGATTTCCAAGAGGAGAAAAAGAAGAAGAACTGTTTAGATAATGATTTTTCTCAGAGTGATGTGGATGCCTTCATTGCTGCCTTAGTGACCCAAGCATCGGATGATGTCTGGTTGATTGACTCATGTGTATCTTTTCACATGAAATCTCACAGAGATTGGTTCACAAAATACAAAAATTATGTAAGTGGAAAGGTGTATTTGGCAAGTGACTCATCTCTTGAAATTGTTGGTTGTGGAAGAGTCAAAATTTAATTTACCAATAGAATAATGAAAGGAATTGATGGCATAATGCACATACCAGTTCTAGCTCATAATTTTCTTTCTATTAGTAAGTTGAATGATGTTGGCATGAAAGTTTTATTCTAGAGTGGTGGATGCAAAATAACTAGATGGTCAATGGTTCTAGCCAAGGGTGCACGTATTGGCACTCTGTATAAGTTGGATGAATGTGATGTTCAATGTAATAGTATCTCTATAAAGTTAGACAAAGTTGCTTGTGTAGGGAAGGAGAACAATGTTCCTCTAGGTGCAAACCCTTTGGAGGTGAAACTCCTAGTAGATAAAACCATGTTGTGGAATCATAGACTCAATCACATAGAAGAAAAGGGCTTGAAATCCTAGAAAAATAAAATCCTAGTTGAAGGGCTTGATGATTGTAACCTTGAGTTTGATTTCTATGAACATTACATTTATGGAAAGCAACATCATGTTTCTCTTTATTCTAGTACTCATAAGTCTTATGGCATACTGGATTATGTTCACTCTGATGTATTTGGTCCAATGAATGTTCCTTTGTTATTGAAGTCTAAATATTATGTTTCATTTATAGATGATTATTCGAGAAGAGCATTTGTTTATTTAAAAAAAAGTAAATTAGAAGTGTTCATTTAGTTTAAGGACTTTAAAAACTTGGTAGAAAATCATACTAGAAGGAAAATTAAATGCTTGAGGATGGATAATGGTAATGAATTTTTTTCTATATATTTTGAAAGGTATTTCAAAGACCATGGGATTAAAAGGCATAAAACTAAACCTTACACTCCACAAAATAATAGAGTCATTGAAAAGTTAAATAGAATGTTGATGGAGTAGAAGTTTTGTGCTGAGGCTATTGCTATAACATGTTACTTGGTAAATTGATCTCCCTCTTCAGAGCTTGTGGATAAGACCCCTATGGTAGTGTGGCTAGGTAAGAAGCCCTCTTTGAGACATATTCACTTCTTTGGTTGTGAGGCATATGCATATGTGGCTAGTTGGAAAAGATCTAAATTAGAGAACAAGGCTGTAAAATGTATCTTCATAGATTACAACATTGGTGTGAAAGGATACAAGCTTTGGAATCCTATTATTGGGAAGGTAGTATACAAAATAAGTGTAATATTTCATGAGCTGAAACCTTCTATAGTGGATCTACAGTCAGAGATGAAAGAGAAGGGAAAAGATGTAGTTGAAATTCCTCTTACACTAGAAAAAGAGGGACTATGAATACCAACTATACCCAAATATGAGAGCTTAAGTAGTTTTGAGAGTTTTGAACAAGAAGAAGAACTGCAACATCAGTCTCAACCTATGAGGAGATCTACACATGAAAGACAACAACCTAAAAGGTATGGATATTCTATGTTGGATTCAAGTTGTGCCTATGCTTCGATTACTAGCACTAATGAGCCTAGGACTGTGAAAGAGGCAATTAAAATGTTGAAAAAATGGCATCATTGAAAAAGAATGAAACTTGGGATTTGGTACTGTTGACGCCAAAAATTGACGAGGTAACAGTGCCTTATGGGAAAATCAGTTCAAGGGGGACCCCTTTGCGCCAAACTGAGTGACCTCCGGATTTTAAAGAAGCCAGCTTCTTCTATATAATGGGTTTTGGAAAGGGAAAAAGAAGCGAATATAATGAAACAAATATTATTCTAAGGCAATGCGCCAAAGCTTACTGATAGGCACAATAAATCATAGACTTAAGGGCCTGAATGTTATTGCTATGTTCCAAAACGTGGAAAACTTAAAGCTATAGCATGAACAATCCATTTAATTGACATAAAATAGTATTGCATACATTCTTACTGCTAAGAAGAGTCATTAAGACATGATTTAGATAAGCAAGTTTGCATTCAATGTATAGAAGTCTCCTCAAATGAAATACTTAAGACAATAAGAAGCACAGTTTACAGTTTAATCAAAACATGAAAAACAAAAAGGCCGAACAATAGGCACAGTTGAAAGTTCCTTACGAATAAACATGCAAAAGAGGCCTGGTGTCTCTTGCTAAAACTAGTATTTTTTCTAAAAATCTTGGACCTCTTCTCCCTTGATAGAGAGAGTATATATAGCTGGAGAGCAAAATCCCACTACTTGGAGAGTTGTAACAGAAAGATCCCACAATCTCCCGTAATGATGCCCGAATAAGAATATTCTCGATGCCATTATGAGAGCAACCAGTCAGAGCATAGCATCTAGTTGATCAGTTACAGGCATGCCCTTTGTAATAATGGAAGTGGTCCCAACCAGGCTTTGAAGCGACAAGTGCCGCCTACCGCTTCAGAGAACCATGACGAGCAGCACCCAATAACACTATCCCGCTTAGCTTGTCGAGAAGTGACACGTGTTCAACAAATCGCAGCCCAAATGAAAACTCCTCCTCTATCGACCGAGAGCTTGCCGAGAAGTGACACGTGTTTAAGGGACTGAGGTCACTTTGAAAATGGGGGAAGGCCGTATGAACCAGGTGGCAAAAGACGCGTGGCCGCGTTTCGCAACCCATGGTGCTCTCATCCCTGCTACTGTTTTAAAAGCTGCGAACCACTGACACGTGGGCGAAGGTAGGTCCCGCTAGGAAATAAAGAAGGCCTATAGAAATCTTTCGCAGCCCACAGCAGCATATTCTATCCCTGCTAGGAAAGTTTGCGATACGCCGCCACGTACCAAGATGTGGGCCCCTCGATGAATCTTAGGAGTACCGGACCTTTATGGAAGGCTTAGCAACCCGAAGGAAATACGAAGCAACTGAAAATGAAAATCCCCGTAGGCGAGACACGTGGGCGCCCAGCGCAATAATTCAGGAGCTGAAAGGGGAGCTGCCAGCCGAAGTTGCGAAGCGAGGAATGTGCAAAGGGAAAGATTAAAACCTCCCAGAAAGTTGAAGAAACGTGGAGACGCACAGGCCAGTGCACGGATATGTACAAAAAGGAACCCGAAGGGAGCTGCTTGAATCATTATTTTAACAGCTTTTGGCGACTAATAGGGGCGTTTCGGATAAGGAACGGAGAACCCAAAACTTTCTGGTTCTTCATACCAGAGCCTTTATCTATAGGGCGAATGAAGTTAGAGCTTGGAAAGTGCAGCCTGCAAAGGCACCCATTCATTTTCGGACGGCTTTGCTATGCTGCACAAATTCTCTTGTGCCCCGCGGAGATCAATAGCTTCTTTATGAGGCAGCACCTCTGGCAGGCCAGCGCCTGCTTGGATATGGAAAAGCAGCTGAGAGAGTGGATGAATGATTGCCTCAATATCTGCTGCTGTTGGGGGGCTGCCAAATTCCTTGAATGCCTCCGGATCGTTCTCCTTCTGTTCAATCACCTCTGTAATCTGTGCAGCCGTAGCAATAGTGCCATCCTCAAGGAACAGAGACGGCAACCCCAACCTACCCAACTCAGAGAAACTCCCTCGAATTCCATCCAGCGCTTTGTTTAAAAAAGCTGTCGCTACCTTAGTATGCTGGAAAGCGGAGTGGCAATGAATGAATCTATTTGCCGTTTGAGCTGCGGTGTCCCGATCTTCGATGCCCGCCCCTGCAAGGATCTCGTCTGAGACCGAGTATAGCTTATTTAGCAAGTCCCTTGCCTTGGGAACCTTTTCTAGGATGAAACGCAGGAACTGTTCCATTGTGTCATGGGCTTCCTGATTGAGTTTTAATGCCTTGTCGATGAACTGGAGGGTAGGCTGCATATTTAGGCAGAAGGCTTTGATTTTCTCCTAGTGAGAAATGTACAATTGCCTGACCAGTGGGATGATATCAGGTTGGGCAGGGGCTGGTAGCAGAGAGGCCTTAAGCGAAGAAATCTTCGCGTCTCTTGAAATGAGGGCCTCGGCGAATTCTACCTTCTTCTTTATCTCGGATGCCAACTGATCTGCATAGCTCTTCATTTCTTTATTCTAAGTTTGTTCAGCTCTGGAGTGGTTAGCCGATTGCTCTTCTAATGAAGCTTTTGTCTCTCGGAGCTCGTCTTCTAGCTTAGTCTTCAGACCCTGGAATTCGGTTTCTTTTTCTTGTACCTTTTGCTGATACTGCTCTTGTAGGCATTCCATCTCCTCACCTTTCTCTGCCAGCCTCTGACTGTACTCAAGGCGGAAATGTTCAAGCTCCTCCTCTATTGACCGTAGGCTCTGTCGTGCTGCTTGGTTTTGATTCTGCAATTCTTTTAATAAGACTGGGTTGGCTACTTGGGTCTTCACAATTTCGCCCTGAAGCCTATTTCTCTCATTTTTTGCTGTTAGCGCCTTTTCTGTCATTCGGGCGATATCCGCCTCTAAAGATTTTTCCTTTGCCTCTAGAAAGTTCACCCTGTACTTGGCTACCTTGAGCTGTTCATCCTTCTTCTTTAACTGGCGACCAGTTTTTAGGAAGTCGGAAGTGACCACCCGTTGTGTCTCCTCCATGATTTCAACTTTATCTTGTGGCCAGGCTACCTTCATGTCCAGTCCGATAGCATAAATTTCATAGTCCTCTGGTTGCATTTCTCTCTGGGGCTTGTTTATCCTTGGGTACATAGTTGCAAATTTTAATTCTTGGCGGGCCTCGTCATACGAAGCCTGTACTCTCGGCTCGGCGGGGGCATTATCATCCTTTGCCCTGTGTCACCTCATTCTATTTGTGCGCGCTTCCTTCCCACAATCTATCTGTGCTATGAACTCAGCTGGTGATGAAACCAGCCCCCCTGCGAAAGGAACACCAGAAGGCAGGGCGTAGGGATAGGTAATTTTCATAGGTGCACGCATTTGTTTCTTCTGGAGGGTGACGGTTTGTGGAGAAAAGTGTGGCACATTCCATAGCTTAGCTTGGGGGTTATCGGCAGGGTTAGACATTTGCAACGGCTAAACCAGAGATTCAGTCGTAAGGCCTCTTGGCTGAGTAAAAAGAGTCGTTGCCTAGGTATCGGCTTGCTGCAATGGGAAGGGATCTATAAGCATCTCAAAAAAAGAGTGAGGGCCAATGGGAGGAATATTTTTGGAAAGTGAGGTGAGGAAATTCTGGGCGGCAGCAGTAGGCGTTAGCATGCTCGGAGGGGTAATTATAAACGGTTGGGTTTGCGAATACTAGGAAAATCCAACGGAATAAGCCGGACCAGAAACAGAGGGTGGAGGGCTCAGACTAATGGCAGGAGTTGCTGATTGAGCAGGGACAGACGTGAAAGAATGAGATGTAAGAGAGGGAGGAGCAAAATGTACTTGCTGACTGGTCGGCGGTGGCATTGGAATCATTCGGGACTCACCCGCAATCTCTGGCATTTCACTAGCAGCGAGTGTTTCCCCTTCGGCCGGTTCATGTGAAACTGTCCTGATAACACTTTTCGTGCGTTGCCTTTTCATGAGGGGACACTCACTAACCTTGACAGTTGGATCCTTCTGCTGGGGCATTAGCTTGACTGGTTTAGCGGCCCATGTGCGTGTAAGCGAGCCCCTTGATATGTTAAAACGCACATTAGTGCCCACATAGGTAGCATGCCCAGAGGCATCGCCCTCCTGCGCTGATGTCGCTGTTTCTTCCTCCTGCTCCTCAAAGCCTTCTGCTTCGCTTCTATTAGCACTGGAGATCGGGCTGGGATGGCCTTCATCCCACCATCTTTCAAATTCCTAGTCGTCCTTCAATTGGTTATAAGGAGCTTTCAACTGTCCTGTTTCCTGGCGGTATCTCCAGAAAGCTTTTATTTTTTCATCGCTCCATTCCTCGTCCACTTTCAACTTGTTATGCATGCTGCGCTCTATCGAAAGGTTGTCCTTGGCCATGGCCACTAGAAAGTAGAACTTGTGCCATGGGCCCCTGGTATCCGGCATAGGGATTTGTGCTAATTCAACCAGATTTTTTATCGGTCCAGTTATTACGCAGCTTCTCCCAGTATGGTCGGGGAACATGTGTAACTTTCATATGCAGCTCAGGTAGGTCATTGAAAGGGTTGTAATCCCACTTATCATTTAATAGTACTAACCCCAGATGTGCCAGCTTGTCCCCTAGCAGCTCATGCGATCATTTTTTAACAAGCGTTATTGACTTAAAACTCTTCGGGCAAGTGAAGAATCCCTTCCTCTTGACACTTTCGCTGCTACAGAATATGAAATCAATGATGTACACCTACCGAAAAACCTCCAGCGCGAGCACTCTATCGGTGATGCAAGCCGGGAGTAGGAAAGGCTTACCAATAAAGCCCCTCATTCGAAGGATCATGAAATCCTTGCCCAAGAACCAGTCACAAGCGAGGGTGTAGCCTTGCAGAAATCCAGTCTGCTCAGTGTTAAGCCAGACGATATCACCCTCTCCGATCAAATCATTCAGGACTTGGGCTATAAAATAGTCCGCGAAGGCATAGTAGTCATATGTTGTGGAAAGGTAGGGTGTCCATGTAGACACCGGCCTTCTTTTGTTCTGCTCGTCAAAAATTGATAGTGGGATAAATCGGGCGAAGAAATCCGGATTCTGATGCACGAACATGTGGACTAGGTAGGAAAGAAATCTAAATTTCTTCTCCACCTGATAATTCTCTATTTGCTGTATCATTTCTTCGACCATGAACTGAGTGAAATCATACCAGAAAAGTTCACGCTGTTTGCGAAACTATATTGCAGGGCCCAGCGGAAAGGCCTCGATCTTCTCATCAGAATCTTGGCCGCAAACAAATGTCTGCATGGATATGGGGTCTTGGAGGTCATCGGGGAATGAACCACGGGATAGTGGGATACTCGGCGCCTTAGCGAATGCAACACCCTTCTTATTAGTCTCTTCTAACAGGAAATCGGAGCCGATTTTCATCCTTTCCATATCTTTTCCCCTTTGCTTGGGCGGAAATGTTTGATATTCTCCTTTCTTCTGCTGGGATCAGGAATACATAACATATGCCAGATGGCTTCCAGGCTGATATGAACCCTTAAATTGTGACCTTCAATGCAATGGGTCTCTGGATTATAGCGTTGAACAGCTGCGTCGACCACCTCCGGGCAATAGTGTACCAATGGGACTATGTATTGTGGAAGACCGCTAAACTAGACTCTACTTGTCATGGCTTGGTCCGCCCCTGGCACTGATAACCTTGCGCAAGCCGCCTCTCTAAGAGATTTAGGGTTCTTGGAAAGTTTTGGATCGTAGATATTAGCCCACTTTTCTCTAACCCTTTTCGAGTTATTCCACTCTTTGGGCCTTTCCAGCTCCTCTGTGTTGGCTCTTTTCACCTTCTTGGGTATACCAGGAGTGACATATGCTACATCCTCATATATGTAAACCTCGGCCGAAGAACGAATAGCCGAATACAGTTCCTGGCTAATCCCTTCTTGCGTTGGCTGAGCTGAAGATTCTGCCATTTTTTCTTTGCGGCAGAACTTGTAAGCTCCCTAGCTTTTTAATATGCTTGCACTGGATATACAGACAGAAAACACTTCATGCACTCCTTAGCTTTTGGAAAAAGACTTAGAAACATTAAGCATTTTCATGCAATAATAGTAACTTTCCTTAAGGTGGTAGGCGAGTGCGAGCCCCTTGCATTTAATTCAGCATGTACCGTTAACTCCACAACTCGTGCAAGATGAGCTGATTGTTTTTCGAGGTGGCCAGATTTCATCATTGCTTTCAAGAGATCGTGTGATACGCCCTGGTCTCCTTAGAAATTGAGCTTACAACTGGCCTTCTCACCTTATGCTAGCATATACCGGTAATTAATATCCTGGCCGAAATAATTACGCCAAGCAAACGATCACCGCCTGAGAAAGATAAGAATATCACCTCGGGTTCTGGGATGTGCGTGAGATTTGACACCATAGCATACGGCCATACGTCCCTTCATCAACAAGTGCCACATTTTTAAAGCTCAATTAATTAACTTGATTTAATTAAGCATGCTTTGAGCCGTGCTATCATGCATGTACCAGCCCAAAACGTGAACAAACGCAAACTTGGCCATCGAGATTGCAGCCAATATGCATCACGTTGCTTACAGGCGGATTGGCATACGTCTTGTCAATTTTTTATAAATAGGCTAGTAGATAGCAAACAAACACACTTTGCATTTAAGAAGTGATAGGCCAGCAGAATACTGCTTAAGCAAGTCTTTTTATAGGTTAGGTGGTGACCAGATTTTGGCATTACTCAGCAGATTTAGGAATAGTGTTAGGAGAGATGGATACCCCTATTCACCTAACCTCCTTTAAATCGCAGATGGAATTTATAGGTGAGATCTCCACTAGAAGGCTCAAGAGAATGATGAAGAACAAGCACTCGCTGGTTCTAGTAGCCATTAAGTGGGTTCTGGGCAAAGATTGTGTTGAATATGAAGATAAGTATCGGGTGAACACCGACGTGTGCTCGCACTTTGTAGTGTCCATGCTGGACATATGTGTCCCTCGGCCGCTTGTCTTGAAGCTGGTCAAAGAAATCTTCCCGAAGAAGTACCTGAATGGGCTCGATGAGGTTGTTACATATGCTGCGTACAGGATAGGCCTGCCAACAGCCAGCGACCTGTGTCGCTTTATCGAAGAAGAAGCTGTCATCGTTTGGCTGCCATTCCTGAGCGAATTTCGCCTGCAGACCCATGGCCAGCACCAACAAAGGGTTACCCAAGCCCTTCACTTCCTATTCAGGAGCTACAACGTTATACCCTTCTACGATGTAGAATGGTACACTAACTTCAGGAACCTGGTGTATCCACCATCGACGACAGCTACGCTGAATGATGCTGCCAGTGCTGCTGAGGAGCCTGTTGACGAGGAAGAAGCGGACGCTACCTTAAATGTGTCGGTTGCTGCCAGCCATTCCTGCGGATAGATGATCCCCTTGCCCTGGTGCTTGTTGATGTAACCCACCTGCTCCATATAAGCCTGATAAAAGGCCATCATATATATATGCTCTAATACTTGTACATTTTGAAAATCGGCATCCATGCCATTTTGTAACCCAGGAACATGTATATAAATATATACGTCTCTTTTTTTTAAGTGAAATCTATGCTCCTGTTTGCTTCTGTGTGCAATTTTTCTGGGTTTGCCAATCTTGTATGTTTTGTCTCTGTTTACGAGCATACTTTTGCATTTTCAAAAACTCTGGTGTTTTACCCATTAATGATGATGAGCGAATGCATAGCAAGTCAATTGATTTAGCAAAAGGATAGGCCAAAAATAGGAAAGAGAAAAAAAAAATGTTATTTACAACTGTACAGGGTAGGGCTTGATACTTAATGGAACAATTTAAGGTGAATCCCATTAACTGGGATTCCTAGAGGCTCTTGTTCCATATTTTCCAGCTCGAAAGCATTGTGTTGCATGCACTGAATGATTTTGAAGGGTCCCTCCCATAGGCTATCAAACTTACCGTGCTGACCTGGCTTTGCAGCCCTGCTGTCATATTTTAGCACTAAGTCTCCACTTTTTAGGCCTTGGTCGGAAGCCTTTTTGTCAAACCACCATTTGACCACCTGTTGACAGCCTGTCATTGCCTTTCTTTTTTCTTGTACTTCCAATAGTTCGGCAAGCCGAACCTCCATGGCATCATTTTATTCTATCTCGAGATATTTCAACAACTGTATCACCGAGATCTCCATAGAGATAGGCAACAACGCCTCTTTCCCATATACTAGCTCATAGGGCGAAGTCTTGAGGACTTGTTTAGGAGTTATGCGGTTGGCCCAGAGTGCTTTTCAGAGATTTTTATGCCATTCCCTCTGGTGTTCTGAGCCAACCTTTTTGAGGAGTCAGACTAAACTTTTGTTTGTTGACTCGGCTAGGCCATTTCCCTGTGGATAGTAGTTTGATGATGTTTTAAGGAATATGTCATTTTTTAATGTAAAGTGACATACCTTTGTGCCTACAAATACTCTAGCATTGTCCGAAATGATTGTCTTCGGAGGGCCGAACCTTGTCACCAGAGCCTCGAGGAAGTCTACAATCTCTGCTTCTGTCGCCTCCTTAAGGGGAATAGCCTCCGCCCACCTTGTGAAGTAGTCTATAGCTGTTAAAATCCATTTATGTCCGGAGCTAGAAACCGGGTTGATCATCCTGATAAAGTCTAGGCCCCATTGCGCAAATGGTTCATCCGCCATGATAGGTTTGAGGGGCATCGCTGAATTCTTCCTTCTGTCGGAGAATAACTGACATTTTTTACAAGTCTTTACCAGAGTGTAGGAATCATTGAAAAGCGTAGGCCAGTAATATCCAGCCCGTAGGACCTTGATGGTAGTAGTTTTAGTGGAGAAATGTCCACCTTTGTCGCTATTGTGAAATGCATCGAGGATCCTCCACGCTTCCCCTGAAGTAATGCATCGTAGGAGCACATCATTGAAATTCCTTTTGAAAAGAACTCCTTCTATCAGCGTGTATCCGCAAAATTCTGAAGCCGATAATACCTTCTTTTTTGGGATGAGAGGCCTGGCGGATACTTTCCAGTTCGCATGAAGTTTGTTCTATCTTTCAGCCAATCATCCTCCGATCCCGATCCATTTATCAGGACAAGCTCTGGCTGTTCCTCTTTAGCAGGCATCTCCTCATCCTGTGCCATATACTCACACAGTCCTCTACCTTTAATAGTCTTGGTAGGCCTGACCTCGATGTCATACTCCAGGATCTTGGTGATCCAATTAGCCCTTTTTTCTGTGATCTCTACTTCCATGATGTATTCCCGCACACTAGAATGTGCGACATATACCAGGACTTTGTTACAGGAAATTAGATGGCGGAACTTTTTAAATCCCTTTACTATTGCGAAAGCCTGTCTTTCAACGAAGTTATAATTCACCTCATATTCCTTTAAGGTTCAAGAATAGAATGCAACTGGATGCTCTCCCTTTCCTTCTCTATCCTTTTGAGTCAGAACAGTAGCGATACTAGACCTGCTACTGAAGGCATACATTATAAAATCTTTATATTGATCTGGATTAATTAACACCGGGGCTGAGGAGATCACTTCCTTGACCTTTTCAAATGCCTCCTGAGCCTCCTTTGTCCACTTGAAAATTTGATCCTTTTTCAGCATTAGGGTGATCGGCCTAATTATTCCCACAAAATCAGAAATAAATTTACTGACAAAATTTACTTTGCCCAGAAAAGACTGGACACCTTTCTTATTTACCAGGAGAGGAAGCTCCTTTATAGTCCTTACTCATTTGGGGTCAATCGAAATACCTTCCTTAGACACAACATGTCCTAACAGCTTACCCTGAGGTACTTCGAACACACATTTCCTTAGATTTAAGGAAATTTTGAACTCCTAGAACTTTTGAAAAACCAACTCCAAATGTTCGAAATGATCATCTTTAGATTTAGAGAACACAGTAAGATCATCCAAATAGATTAGGATAATCTTATTGATCAGTTCGCTAAATGTGACGTCCATAGCTCTCTGAAAAGTTGCCCCTGCATTAGATAAACCAAAAGGAATTTTAGCATATGTAAATGTCCCCCACTTGGTGGTGAACGTAGTCTTGTGCTGATCTTCCTCTTTTACTCGAATCTGGTTATAGCCAGAGAAGCCATCCAGTAGAGAGAACATTTCCGATCCCGCGACAGTTTGGAAGATCGACTCCATAGAAGGCAATGGATAGTGGTCTTTCAGAGATGCTCTATTTAGGTCTCAGAAATCCACGCATAAGTAGATATCACCATTCTTCTTTCGGACTGGTACCAGATTTGATACCCAAGTACTATGTTTAATTGGGAAGACAATACATGATTCAATGAGCTTGGTTAGCTCTTGTGCCATCAAGGCTTCAATTTTAGGGTTGACCGGCCGCTGTTTCTGTCGGATTGGTTTTGCACCTTCCGTTAGCTCAATAGTATGTTGAATGATGCTTGGATCATAACCTTCCAGATCATTGTAGGACCAGGCCACTACTCTATATTTCCCACAGAAACTAATAAGCCTTTCTCTATCTTACTGTGAGACATCTTTTCCGACCCGAAGGTTCCTGTCATCGGAAACCCGAAGGTTTTCATAATCACCTTTTTCCACCACGAATTTTCGCTTATCATTTCGGGCGTCACTACAATCAATTTTTTTTTCAAGAGTAACCAATCCTTTCAGAAGCTTATTTGACTTTAGCTGCATAATTTGTCCTTTGTAGGCCTCGGTGATCTTTGGTTGGAGTTGATCAGCAAATTCCCCTAAGTGTTGAATAAACGAGGCGATGTGTTCGTCGCTCTCAAAGACTTGCCAACTTTGGTCATTGTCGGGTATTGTTGGTCTAACAAGCACTCGCACTAAATATTTGTTTTGAAGCAAGTCGGAGACAGGATCAAACTGAGCACCGATTACCGCCATGCGATCTGCATCACCATTCTGTGCTCGGGGAATGGTCAGGATGTTGAAAGCTTCAAAACTTTCTACAAGGTCCCAGACTTGATGCCGATAGGATCTCATGCGGATATTCTTTGCTGCTAAGATTCCTTAGATTTAATTAACTACCAGTTCTTAATCTCCAAACACAATCAATTGCTTGATACCCATTCATTCCGCTAGGCTTAGGCCTTGGACTAACCCCTCATATTCAGCCTCGTTATTTGAACAGGCGAATTGGAATCGGAAAGACCTTAGCAACTTTTCATTCTGTGGGGATATTAGACATATCCCTGCTCTAGTTCCAACTTTACTCCTTGCTCCGTCAAAATACAATGTCCACAGCTCACTTGCTTGGTCATCATCGGGTTCTTTGACGACCTTTGGAAGAACTTGGTCTTCATCATAAATCACATATGTGCCTAATTCGGTAGCATGATAATTTCTGAAAGGATCATTGTTTATATTTTCACTCAATAGAGCATCTTCCTTATCACTTCGGTCTCCGTTCACCTTCTCCTCCTCTAGCAGTTCGACATTGTACATGTCCTGCTTGGTGATGGAGGTATGTGCAGCTTCAAAGTTAATCAGGGCCTCATTCGCCACATGTTTAGAATGCAGATCCTCCGACTCTATCTTCATCTTCACGCCATGTTTGGTCCTAAGTATCAGATGTGACCAATCTAAAGACAAATAGCCACCCACCTTCGAAGTAAACTCTCGATAAAGGCAAAGACCAAACATTGGTGGAACATCTATGATCACTATATCTTACGGGACCGTGATACTTGGGCAGGAAAATAGAGTTAGCAGAAGTGCTTTGATGACACCCACAGTATCAACCTTATTTCCATCTTGCTGCATCACCCCTTTCTTCATAGGTTCGTAGCTGAGTCCCAAGGCTTCGGCTATCAGTTTTGGCATAACCGTCGTACTAGCGCTAGAATCAATCATAGAGTTGTGTAATAGTTTCTCTCCTATAATGAGGGTCAAGAAGAAGGGTTGAGGTTTTGGCCTACCTCCGTCATGCATGTGGGATTCCTTCGCTTTGTTTGCGATAACCTTAGTTGGTGACATTTGATAAACCGCCTTGGTACCTGTTGAAGGCTCGGGTAGTGCTGGGTCCATCTGTTGCTGAAGCGCCTTTTGGAGTATGGTTTTCTATTCTGGGATAGCTAGAATGTCCCATAAAGACACATTAGTGAATGATTTCTTCAACTGCTCTACCACATTAAAAGGTGAGGAGCTCAGAGATTTCTGCTCCTTTGCTTTTGTTATAATAATTTCCTTCCACGGTTGAGAAGACAAAAAGACGGTCGGACCGCCAGGAATTTGATCCGAAACGTCTTTGCATTGCGGGTTGTCCGAAAGTGAATCAACGGACTCACCAGTGAATCTTCTCTTGGAGCGTGTGTTATAGTCAGACTTTACCTGCGGTGTTTCAGCTGTGGACGTGTCATTTTCAAACACCATTTCTTCGTCTTCCATCCATGAGAAGAGCGCATGATCAGGAACAATATCAGACTCTTGCTCTAGGGACATTCCTTGTATTTGCGCAGTAAGGACCGCATTCTCCATTTCTGGGGCATATCTGTACTCTTTGTTCTCTATCGCAATACCTTGACTATGTTGCTCTGCTATCCTTTGTTGTAAGTTGCCACGCGGACAATTTCGGGGCATATGCGCATCATTGCAAGGGAAGCACCATGGATTGATATCATCAATAAGATTGTTTTATCCCGCGGTTAATTCTCTACTAGAGCTTGGCGACGCACCTGCCAGCGGTGTAGGCACCGGAACCATTTGGTTTGTAGCCGCCGTCGGTGAATTAGTGCAAGGCGCATTCTGATATTGATTTTACTGATAGGTAGGCCACCCACCTTGATAGTTCTGATATGCAGGCCATGGAGGCATTGCTTGGTTCTGCTTGAGAGTTGTTATATCGTTAGCCATAGTCCGCAACATCTCCTTGAGGTCACCCATCTTATTCTTGGGAGCACCCGATGTGGAGGCCAAGTTTTTCAGGAGCGGCTGTATATGAGTACGCTGACTGGGGAGTCGCTGGCGCACTGGTCGACGCAACCTCTTGTGCTACGTTCGATATCTCAGGAAATATCGACATAACAGGTCGATGAGGCAATTTCCCGCAGTCTATCAAGTGATTCTCTGCTTTGATAGTGGTGGCATATGCATCTGGTAAAGTGGCTCCTCCCAGAGACTTGATCATCATAGAGATGTCGGGATTGATGGACTTCAGATAAAACATGAACGCCAATTCTAGAGTCGGGCAGATGGTCACAGGAATCCTCCACCAACTTGAGTGAAACTGGGCATTGAAGTCCGTTAGAGCCTCCTGGGGTGCTCGTTTGATGATGGATAACTGATAATATAGCGAAGAATGATCTCCATCATTTGAAAACCTTTCATAGAATGGATCTCCGAGATCATCCCAAGTGCGAATGGTATTAGGAGTCAGTGTTCGGTACCACTCCAGAGCTTTGCCTTTGAAGGACGCAGCAAGGAGCCTCAGGGCTACATTTTGCGCTGTGATACCGTGTACCAGGCATACATCCGCTACATCCTGCAAATGCTCTGCTGGCATTTTTGTGTTATCTTCGGTGAATTTGGGAAGGGCTTTCAGGGCTGAAATCGGAATAGCGCCCCAAATAGCAGGCGCTACCGGAGCTACCAGGGGGCTTCCAGCATCCCATGCTACATAATTTATGTTTGCGGCCAGCAACATGGTGAGAGGAAAGGGTGGTGGGAATGGAATGGTTACTAACTGATTTGAGGTCTGGACTATCCCTAATGGAGGCACTAGTAAACCTGAGTTATTTGCAGTTTGGGATCTAGTTATAGGCCGATGGCTCATACACCCTTTTAGAAGACAATTTCATTAGTTTGGGTCCCACCGGGTGTGCCAGAAAAAAGGTACAAACTGTTGACGCCAAAAATTGATGAGGTAACAGTGCCTTATGGGAAACTCAGTTCAAAGGGGACCCCTTTGCGCCAAACTGAGTGACCTCTGGATTTTAAAGAAGTCGGCTTCTTCTATATAATGGGTTTTGGAAAGGGAAAAGGAAGCGGATATAATGAAACAAATATTAATCTAAGGTGATGTTCCAAAGCTTACTGATAGGCATAATAAATCATAGACTTAAGGGCCTGAATGTTATTGCTATGTTCCAAAACATGGGAAACTTAAAGCTATAGCATGAACAATCCATTTAATTGACATAAAATAGTATTGCATACATTCTTACTGCTAAGAAGAGTCATTAAGACATGATTTAGATAAGCAAGTTTGCATTCAATGTATAGAAGTCTCCTCAAATGAAATGCTTAAGACAATAAGAAGCACAATTTACAGTTTAATCAAAACATGAAAAACAGAAAGGCCGAACAATAGGCATAGTCTGAAAGTTCCTTGTGAATAAACATGCAAGAGGCCTGGTGTCTCTTGCTAAAACTAGTATTCTTTCTAAAAATCTTGGACCTCTTCTCCCTCGACAGAGAGAGTATATATAGCCGGAGAGCAAAATCCCACTGCTTGGAGAGTTGTAACAAAAAGATCCCACAATCTCCCATAATGATGCCCGAATAAGAATGTTCCCAATGCCGTTATGAGAGCAACCAGTCAGAGCACAACATCTAGTTGATCAGTTACATGCATGCCCTTTGTAATAATGGCAGTGGTCCCAACCAGGCTTCGAAGCGATGCCGCCTATCGCTTCAGAGAACCATGTTGAGCAGCACCCAATAACACTATCCTGCTCAGCCATCCCATAGCTTGCTTGATAATCAATGTAAGGCACGTGGCAACAAATCGCAGCCCGAATGAAAACTCCTCTATCGACTGAGAGCTTGCGGAGAAGTGACACGTGTTCAAGGGACTGAGGTCACTTTGAAAATGGGGGAAGGCCGTATGAACTGGGTGGCAAAAGACGCGTGGCTGCGTTTTGCAACCCGTGGTGCTCTCATCCCTGCTGCTATTTTAAAAGCTGTGAACCGCTGACACGTGGGCGAAGGTAGGTCCCGCCAGGAAATAAAGAAGGCCTATAGAAATCTTTCGCAGCCCGCAGCAGCATATTCTATCCCTGCTAGGAAAGTTTGTGATACGCCACCACGTACCAAGATGTGGGCCCCTCAATGAATCTTAGGAGTACCAGACCTTTATGGAAGGCTTAGCAACCCAAAGGAAACACGAAGCAATAGAAAATGGAAAACCCCGTAGGCGAGACACGTGAGCGCCCAACGCAATATTTCAGGAGCCGAAAGGGGAGCCGCCAGCCGAAGTTGTGAAGCGAGGAATGTGCAAAGGGAAATATTAAAACCTACCGGGAAGCCGAAGAAACGCGGAGACGCATAGGCCATCGCATGGATATGTACAAAAAGGAACCTGGAGGGAGCTGCTTGAATCATTATTTCAACAGGTACCTTTTCCATAAGTTTGAAATCTTATTGACTGTAAATGGGTATTTAAAAACAAAAGTTTTCTGGATGGTAGTGTGGAGAAATATAAAGCTAGGTTGGTTGTGAACGGTTATTCCCAAATAGATGGAATTGATTATGGAGAAATAATTTCTCCTATAGCTAAGTTGACATCTATCAAATTTCTATTGTCACTTGTAGTTGTGCATGACTTATAGATTGAGTAGATGGATGTGAAGACAACATTTCTTTATGAAGATTTGAAAGAAGAGATTTATATGTCCTAGTCCCAGCTCTTTGTTGAAAGAGGTAAAGAAAATATAGTTTGTAAGTTAAAGAAATATCTGTATGGTTTAAAATAATTGCCTAGAATGTGGTACCAAAATTTTGACACATTTGTGTTGTCATTGAGATTTGTAAGATCAAAATCAAATCATTGTGTGTATTTTAAATCTGAAAATGGATATTTACTTATTATAGCCCTATATGTGGATGACATGTTATTCTTTGGGAATAGTAAGGGTATGATTTCTAATTTAAAATCTCAATTGTGAGTATAGTTTGAAATGAAAGATTTAGGTACAACAAGGTTTAATTTGGGTATGGAAATCAGAAGGGATAGAGATGGTAGAAAAATTTGGCTCAGTCAAAGTAAGTATATCAATGCTATCCTTGAGAGGTTTAACATGGCAGATTGTAAATAGTTAGTTGTTCCAGTGTTATAGGGAACAAAACTATCTATTGAAGATTGTCCAAAATCTCCTACTGAGATGGAGGACATGACTAGAGTACCTTCTGTGAGTGCAGTTGGTAGTTCAATGTACACGATGGTCTATACAAGGCCATACATTTTCCAAGTAGTGGGAGTACTTGTCAGTTTATGGCTAATCCAAGAAGACCGCATTGGGATGTTGTGAAACGAGTCTTGAGATATTTAAAATGTACTTCTCAATATGCTTTATGTTATCATGGTAACTTAGTTGGGTCACAAATATCTATTAGCATTTGTGGATATGTGGATTTTGATTGAGCAGGGGAAATTGATAGCAAAAGGTCAACCAATGGATACATCTTCACATTACATGGTGGTGTAGTTAGTTGGATGAGCAAGCGGCAAGTTGTAGTCGCTTTATCTACTACTGAAGTAGAGTACATCATAGCAACACATGCCTGCAAGGAAGCTATTTTGCTTAGACATTTGTGTTCTGATATTGGATTTAACGTAGGGAAGATTACTATTTGTTGTGATAGCTAGAGTTCTATTGTTTTGGTGAAAAAAAAAACTTTCCATGCTAGGACGAAGCATATCGATGTTCAATATCATTTTGTTCATGATATGGTGGAGGATGGAAAGGTTAATCTAGAAAAAGTGGATACTCTAGAAAATGTCATGGATGCATTGACTAAACCTATGAGCATAGACAAGGACAGGTCATGTGCCAACTTAATGGGCCTTAGGGCCTATGATATTTAGTAATTTCAATTTTTGAAGAAGCTAGTAAGTTTTCGTCAAGTGGGAGTGTGTTGGAAATCATGTCTCAACTTACTGGTTTGTGTTTCTAACTTTGTAGCATTGAGTTTTCCTTCCTTATCAAGCATCAAACTTTAGGATTATCACTTACTGAATGTATTTGCATTGTAGAAAAGTGTCAATGATCGGGATTCGAAGTTCCATCGTAAGCTTTACTAGTGAATTCTACAGTATCATGTATTGAGGAACCCCAAAGCACAACCCATGAAGGGACTTCATGTTTCAAGTTTGCATAGGTGGTAATGGCTTTATCGATGGGACAATTAGATTTTTATGGGAGTCTTCTTAGTGTCTCCTTGATACTCTAATGAAAGTGTATTGAGGTGACATTGTGATGTCGCCAAGACATTGAGTCTTTTCCTCTCAACATGTCGATGGCAGGCTGGGGGATCCTTGTCGGTGTGACATTGTGATTTCACTGGTACTTTGAAGTTAGTCTCCTCAATATGCTGATAGAACCTCCGTCAGGGTGACTTGAAGTTTTTGAGGGGACTTCTTCCAGGGTCTCCTCAATGGACTGACAAAATAGTGTGAGCATGATGTAAAGCGCTCTCATCAGTAGGACTTCATGACATGAATGGGACCCTAACTAAAGTCTCTTCAACATGTTGATAAGCTAGTGGCCTATGGTAGTGACATGGCAGTGATGACCACATGGAGCGGTATGATCCTCATCGAAGTGACTTTGAAAGATCAGGGAGAGTTTGGATGTTGTCTCTTTGATGGTTTAACATGTCACTGATAGTTGAATGGTGTTAAGACCATTTGGGATCTAAATCGACTGGTTCCTAATGTTTCTTGGAATGTAGTGTGGATGTTATATCAACATTGAATGATCTATAACATTAATTAGTGGTGTTTGAATTTAACTGAAGTGAGGTTGATCAGGGAAATGTAATGTTGTTGAAGTAGATACTATGAATTAATATCTGGAAGCATAGTCTATAACTTTGTATGTAATCATCATTTTCTAGAATACAAATAGATTTTTCTTGGTGTATGGGTTTTTCTCCCATAAGATTTTTCCTACATAAAACCGGTGTTCAATTCTATGTGTGTTTTTTTTTAATTCTCTATTTTGTTACATGTAAATGTGCATCTTAATGAGCTGTAACTTGAAATTGAGCGTCATATCTACATTTATTTTCTAAGAATTGGCATTAGAAAGGAATTTCCACACTCAGCTTTCCTTACAAGACCAGGAAGAAGGCCCACAATATGGCGGTAGCCTGTGAGCACCATAGTAGTTATTTGGAAGGGACCATGGTAGAGAAATGTCAGTGGTATTGCAATGAATGATCAATGAAAGGATGGATGACAAGTGGCAAAGATTGATTGATCATTTTGGAAATTCACATCCTTGTTGTGAAATGTGTGGAGATGATGTGGATAATTAGGTGGAAGGAAACTTATTAGAGAGATTGGTGTCTTTCAACAAGACCCTAATGTGACTCAGCCCAATATGAAAATGCGTCTCTGAAGATGTAAAGAAACATTCTACAGAAAAAGATCAATGACACCCATTTAAAGGAAGATTGATCTGATGGTTATGATTTAAAGTTGTGACAAAGATTGAAGATCATTGGTTTGTGGCATGAAGAAAAGTGATCAATGGCCAGAGTTCAAACTTGAATATCTCAACTGTCAAACCAGTGTGAACAATGGTTTTGAGTAGAGAACAACAAAGTGAACGAATTTAATTCGTTCAACTACTCTAACTACCATCTAATTGGAGATTTGATCTTCAAGGTAATAGTGTAACTTACAAAAGAAATCAAGATCAATGGTTGGTTACTTAAGCTGGTGAAATCATTTATTGTACTCTAGGGTTAGGATCATATAGAATGCCATTGTCAACAAATCTGAATTTAAATTTGAACAATACTGGCCTATGTGACAAATAGCTTGTTGAAGAAGATAGCAGGAAAACCCTAGCAGAAGACTTGAGATGATCTAGACGGTGGTGAGAATATCGAGGTAGTAAGGGTGCAAGTCAGTGAAGAGAAGAGGGTGTAGTGGGAGTGAAAAATTAGTAGCAAAAAGTGAAGAAGTGAGGTACAAGGGTGTGTAGTGGAAGATCATAGTGAATTTTGTTGCAGAAAAAGAATGCACTATGCCTCAATAAGTCAAACAAACCAAAATTAGGAATTCTAATATGTTTTGTGCTTTTTGTTTGGGTTTCGCTCATTCAATCTGGTATATTATAGAAGAGATGATGTGCTGATGAGAAATTTGTAGATGTTGATCAATCAAGGTGTAGATGAAGGTGGAGAGATGTGTAATTGGTAGGTTCCATTCGATATTTGGGTAGGTACCTAGATTAGGGAGTGGGTGCTTCCTTGGAGTGGGTGCTCCTAAAACTAAGGGATTGGTATCTCCTTAGGATTGGTGCCCTTAAAATCATTGTAATAGAGCTTTATTTGTGAGGTTGGATTAGGACAGTAGTTCCTAGCAACTTTTCCCATTGTGGTTTTTCCCAATCTTGGGTTTTCCATGTACATTTGGTGTTGTGTGATGATTGTGCATGTGATATCTCATGTGTTAGCTTATTAAGTTTTATCTGCATAATAAGAATTTAAGTAATTAATCTGGATTAAGTGTTAAGAGGTAAATATTTGAATATCTACTAATTCACCTCTCACCTCTCAATAGACCATTGTGTTCCAACAGGGACTATTATTCTTGTTCTTTTGATATGTATTCTTCCCTTCAATGGAGTCCTCCACTTTAATCATTCACTTATTTGTTGTTGGGCTGTCAAAGAGACCGATGTTTGGGTTTTACCAATATAACTCCTCCCCGAGATTCCTTCAATTGATATTTCCTTTTTCATTTTCAGGGGGACTATGAATCACCTTACTCTAATATTCCAAAGTCCTTTTGAAACCTTCTTGATGTCCTGTATTACCTTTTATGATAAGTTCCATCACCTTATCAAAGAGAAAAATTTACTTGTCTTGCCAATGTATATCTTTCTCTTCAATGAAATTTACCACAAGTTACATGAAATTGAGGAGACTCATAAATCACTCATCCCAATACTCCATATTTTCCTTGATTCTTCAAATGTGTATTGTCCCTTCGATATTTCATTGTCACTTTGATACATTGAGAGATGTTTTTTGTTTCTTGAATACTGAGGTGTATTTTCCCTAAATACCAAAGTAATTAAAATATTTATACCCCTCTATGGTTTAGTCCTCAAGCTATCGAAGAGACCCTAGAACATCCTCCTATGATATGCCAAGGTGTCTTTGATAAGGCTTCGATTGGATTATCTAAGGGATACTATGAAAATTTCCCTTGATATGATATTCTTTCCTCGATAATATTCATATTGTCTTGCTCTGTCATTCCTTCGAAGGGACCTTAAAATGATTTCTGCCGATATGGTGAAGTCTCATTGGCATGACTTTTTTCTTACAAGGGTAGGGTGACTAAGGTGATTTTTTAAAAATGATGGCTATAGGGTAGGTAAATGGAATATTTTGAATAATAAAATTAAAAATGATAGGCTAGGTGTTGGGGTATTTTGGCAAAAAATAGATTTTTTGTGTAAAATTGGGGAGGATTTTTCCAATCCTAACAACGAATCTGATTGGGGATGAATGACTATGAGGTCATTGAAAGAATCTAGAATTATTATTAGGGATGAAAACTAAGGGGTGAAGGTCACTAAAAGGAATTAAAAAAAAAATAAAAATCCTAAACTACTATGCATGGAAAATAATATTAGATTTTAAGAAAATAAGTTTTTTAGGAATTGTCCTTGCACTGGAAATTCTTGATGTTCATCGACCATATTCTACAAGTAGTATGAGTCTTCCACACAATTACTAGAGATGAAAAATGGAACCAACCATAATGCTTCAAATTTACCATGTTTCCCTTTGTCCTAGTTTATGGCGTTCCACATAACGACCATGTCATCCACCTTGAACTTTCTATCTTCTGTCCTTTTGTCAAATAGGTACTTTGTTTGCAATTGTATCTGCTCATTTTTCTTTTGTGCTTGTGATTTGGCCTCATCTAATTTAGACAAGTGTTCCATCCTTTCTTCCATAGGCTCAAGGACATCTATATCTTCTTGTAAAATGAACCTGTAAATTGGTAAGAGGTTATGTATTGGGAGTCTAGCTTGGGCTCCATATATTAACTCAAATGGAGATTTTCCAGTAGCCCATTTTACAATAATTCTATCTACCCATAGAACCAATCTCAACTTGGAATCCCTTGCTTTCTTGTTATTATCTAGCATTCTTTTGATTATCTTTATAATACTTTTATTACTAAATTTTTCCTACCCATTTTCCTGAGGATGGTATGGTTAAGCATATGAAATTATTATGCCATAGGAGTCACAAAATGTCTTGAATTCATCTAATCTAAAGCACATTCCATTATCTTTGATAACCTCAAAAGAACCCAAAACCTAGTGATGATCTTCTCTAATAAGAAGTTAATCACAACCTTGCTAGTGGCTTGCTTTGTTGGTATCACTTCTATCCATTTTATAAAATAATCAATGGCCACTAAAATACATCTATGTCTACCACTAGACCTATCTATAATCTCTCCTATAAAATCAATTCCCCACTAATTAAAAGGGGCTTCATTTTGCATTTCTCTCAATGGTAAGGCTCCCTGATAATTTGGTTTTCCTAAAAACCTTTGGTATTCTTCACACTTCCTTACATATCTATGGGTGTCATTGAAGAATTCAGGCTAGTAATAGATTTCTCTCAATATCTTATGGACAATGGTTTTTTGTTGAGAAGCGACCTCCACACACACCTTTATGCATTTATCTCAAGATATACTTTGCTTGTGTCTCATCTAAGCATATCAGTAAGATACCATCCTTGTTCTTCCAATATAGGTTTCCATTCACAAAAAACATATTTTAATACTTGAAGTTTTAAGGTCCTTTTCTAGTTGTCATCCAAGCCTTCAGGACACTTCATGTATTTAAGATAATATGTTATGTTAGTGTACTAGGGTGTGTGCTCAATACTTGACACCCATTTTACTTCTTCCTCCACATTGCAGACTTGTACTGCTTATGAATTGGATTCAACCATCAATCTTGTTAATCCTTGTCCCCCAACTAGTTTGATAATTTGAATACTAATATTAAACTCTCGAATTTGGTTTATCCATTTGTATCTCCTTCTAGTAACTTCTGTTTGGGAGAAATAAGGCTTGAATGCCTTGACCGATTTTACTAGGGCATAGGATTGCTTCTAAGTGATGTCATATTTCAATTTTATCCCTTGAAGTGATTTACTAAAGAATGAGATAGGTTGTTCATATGCTTCATTATTATTTTGTAAAATTACAGCTGCCACCATACGAAATGATACAAAGGAAAAAATCTAAAATGTTTAATTGAATTCTGGTGATTTCAGTAAAGGGGCTTGCTTAATTGCTCTCTTAATTGACACAAATGCATCAATGGATTCTTCTGTCTATTCAAATTTTTAACCTTTCTTCAACATCTTTGAGATTGTCTTGACAATCTCTACAAAGTTTGAAATGAATCTCCTAACAAATTTAATTTGTTTGAAGGAATGGATGGCTTTTATAGTTTTTGGAATCGGAATTTTTTCAATAGCTTCCACTCATTTAGGATCAATTCTCATTCCATCCTTTGAGACTATATGTCCCAACAATTTACCTTCTATGAAAACAAAATGGAATTTCTTTGGATTTAGAGATATGTCCTACTCTAACACCCTAATAAATATATTTTCTAGGTGTGCATGTTCATCTTCTACCCTTTTGGAATATTTTTTCAGGTCATCTTGATATACCACCATTATAGCATTGATTAATTCAACAAAGGATACATACATAGCCCTCTAAAATGTTTCTCCTACATTAGTGAGTCCAAAATCCATTCTCACATAAACATATGTACCTCAAGGTGTGGTGAAAGAAAATTTATATTGTTCTGACTCCTTGACCTTCACTTGGTTATACCCTGAGAATCCATCCATCATAGACAACAATTCACACCCTATCACTCTTGAGGATAATTATCTTTGAGTGATGATACATTCAAGTTTCTAAAATTGACACATAATCTTATGTATCCATTTTTCTTCCTTACAAGCACCAAGTTTGAGACCCAAGAATTAGCTTGATAATACCACCATTTCTAAGTTTCATGAGCTCTTCTTTCATCTTAGGTGCTAATGTGGGATTTATGGGTCTCTACTTCTATCTAAATGGTTTAGCATTAGGATTCAATGGTATTTCATGTTGGAATAGGTCCTCTCTGTATGCTTTTAAATCATCATAGGACCAAGAAAACAAGTTCTTATATTTTGTGAGCAAGGATATAAGCATCTCACTAACTTTAGGACTGATACTTTTTCCAATGTACACCTTTTTAGGATCCATTTCTATCTCAAGATTGATCTCCTCAATATCTTCATGCTTGACAAGTGTAGATTTCAAATTAAATCTATCATGTCCATCAAATACTCTCTCCAGGGTGACAAGGCCTTTTGGTATTTTGTTTTTTTAAACTACACCACCTCTTGCCCAAAGACAATTTCTTTATCATCCACTTCTTCCACAAAGGCATTAACGTCTATTTATTGAGATTCATACTGGTCTATACAATACATAAAATTAATCAAGTCCTCATCATCATTGACAACTTGCCAATTATAGATGTTATAAGGGATTGTTGATCTAGTTTTGAATTACACCTCTATTATTCTTGCCAGTGTAACATCATCTCTCTTTAGACCCATATTTGCTAAGAAATATATCATGATGTTTTTTGATCTCTCCACCCAATCTATCGAGAATGCATTAAATTTTTTTATGGTGTCCCAAGCAATATTTCTATATTGTTTTAACCACTTATTTTTTTATGAATTTTTTTCCCTAACTTGTGAGACAATTAGTTTAGAGTCTCCATACACTACTAGCAACTTGATTCCATACCTTATGGTAATATTTAGGCCTAATAGCAATGCCTCATATTCATCTATATTGTTGGTACATTCAAAGGTTAACAAAAATGAGTACTTGAATGTTTTTGCAGTTGCTGAAATAAACACTATTCCTGCCCCATTTTTTCCCTTGCTGCAAGTGCCATCAAAATACACCTGCCACACACCATTTTAATCAAGTTGAGCTTCTCTATTGATTAGTTTTGTGTTTTGTAACTATTTTCACATAAAACTGCACCCTACTGAGCAATATTTTAGTGTTCTAATGCGACAATGAAAACAATCTTGAGGTTGTGGGACCTTGTGTAAATGAGATTGAATCTCCAAAGAAGGCCACCTTCCTCTTCTAAATAAGTGAAAATGTGTTGGTATAACCCAACACATGAAAATATTATCACTATCCTAATCTAATAAATCATGGGGAAAAGAGATAGAAGGAGAACACAAAATGAAAGGATGGTGATGCACCTAGATTAGAAATGTGTTTCTTCCTACTTCTAAACAACATAAAACATCAACAAAACAACTAAAACATACATTAAAACATGAAGGTGAGCATATTTTACACAATCATGTAAGAAATAACAATGATAGTAACTGAACTTTATTAGTATAAAATCTTAGAAGCAATCTTTACAATGGCAGAATGCAAAGATTCAATGTCTGCAATAGAAAAACCCCAGAGAGGCTAGAGGAAGAAACCTTAAAATGAATGCAAGTGCTACTTTTAGTTTAAGCATAACTTAGATGAACAATAACTAACCCTAACTAGCTAGGGTTACTAATTAGATCAGGAAAAAACCCAAGATCTATTCAAGAAAATTATGCCTAGAAATATGTGCCAAGAAGATCCATGGATGCCATACCTATTGTGAAAAAATGTGCCAAGAAGGACTTGGAGAAGAAAAAATTGCAAGCTATCCATCTCGCCATAAATATTTCAAAAAAAGCTGTGGAGAATCCTCATAAAATCCACAATTCTAGGTATGGGATGGCTAGAGAGGATGAGTAGCAATAATGAATGAGCATGACATCCACCAAACTTCCTGGAGAAGTCACCAAGATGCATTAATATTGTCTTCAAACCATTAAAAGTCAAAACTAGCCATTGGGAAGTAGATGCACATTAATGGCATCTGGTGAAGAAAATGCGCTAATTTATGGATTGTCGAGGAGTAGGGCCTAAAATTTCATCTTTACAAGCCTTGGAATTAAATAGTTCAAAACTCCAAAAATGAGCTCATCAAAATGTCAAAGGGACAAGCATCAAGGTCCCATCGAAATTGCACTCTCCCTTTGATATCGCCTTTTCATTGAAATGTTCAAGGGACCACAAAATAGGTCCCGTCGACATTGCATTCTCCCCTCGATATATATCCATCAAAATATTGGAGGGACCACAACATTGGTCTTGCTGACATTGTACCACCCCTTTGACGAGGAGCCTTTTGGAGATCAGGTCATCAGACATCATGCTTACTACATATTGGGAAGAAGGGAAGAAGAAACCATGAAGAAGAAAGAAGTGTTAGGTGGCAGGGAGGAGAGTTACCTCTTATTGAGGAAATATAAGATGTAACAAAGAATTTTGAAGGCTAACCTCCAAAATTACAACACTTAGTCAATTTTCAAAAGGGAAACCATCAAGGAGACAAGAAGATGTCAAAGAGACCAAAGAATAAGTCCCTTCGATATAGTGAAGGAACCTAAGGTGATGACCAAAAGAAAAACAAGAGAACTTTCAGATGTTGAAGGGAATCCTTACCTTGTACTGCCAAAGGTAAGAGGTAAGATGCAAGAGTGAAGGTCGAAGGCCAAAGAAGAAAAAAATGTAAGGAAGAGGAAGGGAAGAGGGAGGATTGAAAGATGAAGTCCAACAAGACAAAAGACTTAGCCAAATCTAAACTCATCAAGCTTTAGGTGGCGAAGATAAGGTCAAGGGCTTACCTTGAGGGATCCATAGAAGGTAAAGGGTAAGGCCAAAAGCTGAAACTCAAAATGCTTAGAATAAAGAGGTGAAGGAAGGGAGCAATGGAGAAAGAAAACAAGGAAGAAGGTAAGCGAAAACCCAAAACCCTAAAAAATTGGAACTTAGCCAATCTTAGGAATACAAGATGGCCCATGTAGGATCACTCAGATCAGTTATCAATGATGGGTCATCAAAGGGGGGCATGAAATGACAACATTTTGGTGATTTCTGTAGGATGATATCCTGTTAATCATGGATTCTAGAAGCCTTATCAATCCATTGGGCATGGAGTCATGAGGGTAAAACTTCAATAGTTGGGCCCACTCAAAGAAAAATAGAACATGTGTAGCTGCATTTAGAGAAAAGTATGGAAAATAGGGACATACATTCCCTTAAGGAGAATGTAGGGTGTACAAAGCACTTCATGGAAAGAAAAATATTTACAATATATAAATGAAAACTCAAAACTTATCAGAAATAAGGTTTGAGATGGATCCCATTGACTGAGATTGGAAGAACCTCACCAACCAACTTGGAAAGATTGAATGCATTGGCCTCCTTGCAGCTAGTGATGATGTATGGACCACTCCACATGGCATAAAACATAGAATGTCTTCTATCTTTGGCTCTATCATCATCCCATTTTAACACTAGATCTCCCTCTTGGAACACTCTATGAATTGATTTTTTATCAAAATTTATGTTGGCATGTGTTTGATACGCTTCTATGACTTGCATAGACTTGTTCCTTATCTCTTCTAGTTCCAAGAGCTCAATCAACCTTATTGTCATAGCATCATTTTCTTCTAAGTTCAATTGATGTGCCAACTCAAGGGAAGGGAACTCCAATGATAATGGTAACCTTTCCTCCCTTCCATAAACTAGCATGAAAGGAGAGTTACCAATTGCTCTTTTAGGAGTAATAGTATCATCCCAAAGGGCTATCTTCAACTTGCTATGCTAGACTCTTTGGTTATATTTAATGGTCCTCTTGATAATTTTAATCATATTTTTGTTTGAAGACTCAACCAAGTCATTACCCTGAGGATAGTAATTAGATGAGGTCTTCAAGTAAATTTCATGCTTTATTGCCCTATTAAGGATCTGAGCACTAGTAAAAGCCTTGAAATTATAAAAAATAATGGTGGAAGGAGTGCTAAATCTTGTAACAATTTTGTTAAGGAATTCTAAAACTGAAGCATCAGTGGATCCTTCAAAGCAACTACCTTTTTCCACCTTGTAAATTAGTTTGTGGCTATCAAAATCCACTTATGACCAGTGCTTGATGGTGGATTTATCATGCCAATAAAATCAAAACCCTAATGTGTAAATGGTTGATCAACTTGGATGGTGTGAAGAGGGAGGGAAACCAACCTTTTCTTTCTAGAAAAGAAAGAACATTTTTTGAAATTTCTTATCCATTTATGAGAATCATTGAATAAGGTCAGCCAATAATAACCATCCCTCATAATCTTTGCAGTAGTAGTCCTTGTAGAAAAGTGACCACCTAAAGAGCCATCATGGAATTCATTTAGCAATTTTTTGACTTGATCTACCTCTATTCATCTTAATAGGACTCCATTAAAATCCTTTCTGAAGAGTATGTCATTCACTATAACATAAGGAATTGGATGTAATCTAAAATGTCTTTTTTTGGTCATATCTATACCTGTAGGATATCTACCTTCCTACAAAAAGGTAGTCATATCATGCACCCAACTTCCTTGTATGTTTGCATTTGGTGTTTGTTGTTCTTGTAGCACAAGGGTGACCTCTGTAGGAGTCTCAAATGTCGAGGAAAGTTGTTCACACAACCCTTTGCCTCTTACTAGCTTGGTGATTTTGATATCGACATCATACCCCATTGCCTTGGTAATCCATCTAGCCCTTTTTTCATTGATTTCTCTACTCAATAAGAACTCTTTAATGCTGGAATGGGGTACCATCATCTATATCTTATTATTAGACAACATATGTTTGAATTTTTTCAATTCTCTAACAATAGCAAGAGCTTACTTTTCAATGTAGCTATACTTCACCTCATAATATTTGAGTCCTTCACTAAAGAAAGCAATGGGATGCTCCATATTTTCTTTGTTTAGCTGCGTTAACACAACTGATATACTTGCTTCACCTCCAAAGGTATAAATATTTTCATAGTTGGGGTTGACGAGGGTAGGAGCTTGAGAAATCTCTTGTTTGATAGCTTCAAAGCTATATCTACCTAACCATATTTTTCATGAGCATAAAAGTAAGAGGCTTTACCAAAGTAGCAAGATTTGGGATGAACCTTCTCACAAAGTTAATTGTGCCCAAGAAAATTTGTAATCCTTTTTTATGGCTAGGAAGTGGGATGGCCAAGATAGACTTTACTCTTGCAGGATCAATGACCAATCCATCCTTTGAAACAATGTGCCCAAGAAGCTTAACCTTATTAGTGGAAAAACACATTTATTTAGATTTAGGGAAATACCACATTCCCAAAATTTATGAAATACTTTCTCAAGGTGACTAAAATGGTCTTTTGCATGCTTTGAAAATATTGTGATATCATCCAAGTAGACCAAAACAAACTTTCCAAACACACCTTGAAATTCCATATCCATGGCTCTTTAAAAAGTGGCACCTACATTAGTTAGACCAAAAGGAATTTTACAATAAGAATAGGTGCCTCACTTTGTAGTGAATGATGTCTTATGTTGATTAGATTCTTGGACTAGAATATGATTGTAGCTTGAGTAGCTATCCAAGAAAGAAAACCTTTCTGACCCACAAAATATTTATAAAATATGCTCCATGAAGGGGAGGGGATAATGATCCTTTAGGGATGCTTTATTTAGATCTCTAAAATCTACACAAATTCTTATTTCCCCATTCTTTTTCTTGATAGGAACAAGATTTTCAACCCTTGAAGAATGCTTGATGGAAAAAATTATTCTAGCCTCAATCAATTTGGTGAACTCCTTTTTCATCAAAGGCTCAATCCCAGGATTTATGGGCCTTTTTTTTGCCTTACGAGTTTTGCATTTGTATCTAATTCAATAGTATATGGGAAAGGGTTGGGTCAAAACCATTTAGGTCTTCATAAGTCCAAGCAACTACATCATTATATCTATTGTAGACCTATGAAAACATCTTGTTTAACAGTAGAGCATACCTTTCCCAAGTTTAGAGACTTTCCCTCTAAAATTTCAATTGGATTGAAGTCACCCCTCTCTATAGTGAATTTCAACTTTTTCTTCTTTAATTGATCATTAGGGTTGAAAATACCTTCAAGGATGATGAGACCATTTAGTAGCTTGTTGCTACTAAACTACACAATCTAATCACCATACTGATTTTGCAACTTGGATTGATTTCTTTAAGAAAATTTTGCCTCTTCTTTCAAAAAATTCACTATCTTTTGGTCACTATCAAAGAATTTCTAGTGATCTTGATTATCAAGAACAACAGGCCTCACTACAAGTTTGATATGTTGCTCCTTTTTACTTGCAATATGTGCTAGTATGTCAAACTAAGCACCAACTTCTACAAGTCTATCAACATGTTTATTTTGATTTCTTAGAATTGTTTGGATGTTAAAACATTCAAATTACTCAATTAAATTCCAAGCCCTATTCTTTTAGGATTTGAGTAGATTGTTCTTTGTTGAGCTTTGAGTTCATACTTGATGAACAACCAATTCACTATCACCAAAAACTGTAACAATTTGATACTTTTTTTTTGTGCAAGTTGGAGACCTTGGATAAGTGTTTCATACTCAACCACATTGTTAGTGCAACTAAATTGAATCCTAAAAGAAAATAAATATTTATCCTTGCTTGGAGATACCAACATTACACCAACACTAGCACCATTACTATTTTTTGAACAATAAGAAACACCTGCCACAATCCCCCTACATCCTCTTGAGATCTTATGAGATTGGGGATAGAAATAGTCTCTTCATGAATGTAATAAGTGCCAAGACCCATCTCCTCTAATTTAGCAACAATAAATGGGAAAAATGAAAAGCATTTCCCCATTCATCCAACAAACAATTAGGTACTTCCTCTAAAGGGTTTTTAGGCTCATGACTAAGACATCCCTCATTTTGATCATGCAATGTAAGGTTCATGTTTATTGGAATAGGAGTGTAAGGTTCAATATGATCATTTTCTATAGGCTCATATTTGATGGTTTCCTTAGTGTCATATCTAGTTCTAAATAGCATGTGAGACCAATCAGCAGACAATTACCCACCTATCTTAGTAGTGAAATCCCTAGACAAGAAAATGGAAAAATGAGCAAGGAAGTCTATGAATGAAATTTCTTGCAACACATCATAGCTAGGACATGCATGCAAGGACAACTTTAAATCCCTAAATACCCCCACAGTATTGACAAAAATTCCATCCAATTGTAAATGTGTCTCATCACTGGTTCATACTTGATGTCAAGCAGTCAACAATTCCCTTAGGCATGACTAAACTACATGCCCCAAAATCTATCATAAAATTATACACTATATGATTCCCAATAATTAAAGAAAGATAGAAGTGAGGTGGCTTATTGAATTTTCTTGAATTTCCTTCCTCTTTGGGTTGCACTAGGTTGATTAATGGAGTGGTATGTTCTTTTTCTTATACATCATTGGTTTGTCTATGTTCCTTTAAAGTCTATTGTAACAAATCCATTTGTGATGGAATAGATAGAGCCTCCCACAAAGTAACATTCAGATTGGATTTCTTCATTTTCTCTACTATGTAGAAAGGAAGTTGATTTGATTTAGAAGGAACCTTTGGAACAAGGTTAACTCTTATTGCTTGTGAAATATTAGGCTGCTCCACCACTTGTTTAGGCCTATTAATAAGCTGATTTGATGGTGGAACCTCTGCTATTCTACCTTTTGGTCCAACATTTGCAACATTTTGAGATGGTTGAGAAGATGATGGTTTCTCAACCATGGAATATGTGCCACCATCTATTTCTCTTCTCTTGGATCTTGTATTATATTCTATTGCATTGGTCTCCACTTGATTTACACCGTAGAAGTCTTCTTGGACACAAATAACAAATGAGTCACCTCATGCATGATTTTGATTATTAGTAGCTATTTGGTTCATGCCAATGCCAATTTGTTTCTCTAAAGTTTAGGTCTCATTTTGAGCTACCAGAGTTTGTACAAACTTGCCATTTTGAAAATAATTTTGATTGTGAACTTGCTCACAAGGGTAACACCACTCCTATTCTTGTGCTAGAATATTTTGCACTGGAACCAAAGCCTTAGCATTGCTAGTAG
>VDFB02056348.1:0-26281 GCA_007258455.2 Sequoia sempervirens | reverse complement strand
TTAAGTGTTGTAAAGTGTTGTAACATACTTTCACACTTTTTTGGGGTCTTGTTAATAAAATAACCTCTTTTCATCATTTACCAAGGCTTATTTCAAAGTGTTGTAACACACTTTCACACTTTCCTAGGTTTTTCATTAATAATTGGGATTTCTTATGCTTTAATTGGCCCCATTTTGCATCTACAAGCCTTATATATGTGTATTTTTGTGAATAATCCTAATAAATATCATTTAAAGCATTAAAATCTTGAAACCCACCTTAAATTCCTAAGGTGGGATTCATTTTCCATTATGGGTGAATGAGTCCCCTTAGGTGGGACCCATTCACCTAGGGTGGCAAATGAGTCCCCTTTAACTCAAAATTCAAATTTAATTCAAAATTCTAGAAGGTTTTTATTCTCCAAGATCTAAGGTCAACCTGTAGTGTTGTAATTTTGAGAATTATTGCATAATTGAGTATAAATACAAGCTTCTTTCTCTCATTTTCATACCTAGCAAGTTTGATCAAGCACTTAAGAGTTCATAAGAGCATTTGAGCATTCACAAGAGCATTCAAGGAATTTTCAAGGATAGGTTATCAAGTATTCAAGAGCATCATTCAAGTGTCATTCACCATGTCAAAGATTGATTTCATCATGTTATTTTAGAGCTTACATTTGTGATGTAGGATTGTGTGATTCAAGCAAGCATTGCATTCAAGATATATCAACATCAAGATATATTCTAAGTCCACATCCATTGAAGCCATTACTTACATGTTTGTAGCACCTTATTGCTAGGGTTTGGTGAGTTGCAACATCATTATTTGTTCATTCATAATTATCTATTCTATTTCATTTCATTTCAAGGGTTTAATTACCAACAAGGGGTTTGACCAAGGCAAACCCCTATTCTCTAACCCCACAATATTTTTCCCTCTTCTTATGTGTGATTTGTAGGGCTAGGTTGTAGATTTTCCAAGAAGAAAAGTTGGAGAAAAATTTTCAAGGCAAGTCAAACTTGGAGAAGGTCTATAAGCTAAATTTTGTAGTTTTGGACCCAGATTTGAATCAGGAGTAGGAAAGCAAATTGAGGGATACAGTTTCTTGTTTTAAATTTCTAGAAATCCAGAGATGGAATGATTCACCACTATTGGTGAATGAGTCCCACTACCCAAGCCTAAACAATATATTTATAGATCTAAGTACCCTTTTGGCTAAAACCTGTTCTAGCACAATTTTCCTAAAATTGGACTAATTCACCCAGACTGGTGTATGAGTCCTAGTTGGCTTCGACATCATATTTTTTAGGATTCCAGAGCTCCATCTCACATTCTTCAATTTCCCAGGTGCACATTTCCAGTTTCATAGTTTTTTGTTACATTCTACTTGCATTTCTAAGTCTTTTTGCATATCACACTGTATTTTCAAACACTTTGTATTTTCCAAGTCTACACTTGGTGGTGAACCCCTTTCTTGTCTCAATCATTATCCAAGGATATCTTATAGTCAAATCTCTCACATCCTTCATTCAGTTGAGATCTCTAAGGTATTCTTGAATGTGAATATTGTGAAATTGGATCCCTCTCCTTGTATCCATTTTGTGGACAAAGAAGCAAACCATCCATTTCCCATATTCACAAATTGATTTTCTTATGGGGGGTTTTCCTTGGTCAAACCATTGGTTTGGTAATTAAACCTTAATAGAAACAATGAATTGTGAATGTAAATAGGAATGTAAACCTTAACCTTAAGTGTGTCTAAGATTAGGAAATTGAAAATGCAGTGCAACCCTATTCTAATGTGTTAGAATGAGATGCATGTATGAAGCATTAGGATGAATGACTCACTTTGAGAGATCCCTAATCACCCAAATGAGATATAATAATGTATGTACCTTCCTTAGGTTGAATGTAGAATGATAATGGAGGATGGAATCACTTAGCAAATAAGTCATTAGGCTTGGCTTGATGGTGTTAGGGTTAGAAGGCAGATATCTAACAATTAAATGCAGATTTGATCAATAAAATAGAGAAATAAAACACACACAAAAATTATAGCAGAAACAAGACAACACAAAGAATTTAACATGGTTCACCCAATCTGGGCTACATCCACAAAACCACATCCATCTAATGATTTAATTATCCAGTGTAAAACATATTACAATCTCACTAACAATGCCCTACTGCAACTCCCATCCCAACCACTTATAACAATCTTTTTAGAAGCTTCCAAAATTGGGGTTTTACAAAGCTAGTTTTTTCTTTTGTCAGTGATGAAGCGAAAAATGGGAAAAAAAATTATCATGGGTTGCCGCCCCCGAACCCCCACCCGAGGCTCGACTAGGCCCCAGACCCCGGCGAGGATATATGAAGAGTGTACAGTATAGCATGATCAATCGCCACATACCAACAATCTCCCACTTGGAGACTGATCAGGTTGCACACCAAACAATCTCCCACTTGGAAACTAATCCTAGACGACATCGCTGCACTTACAAGTCCCACTAGAAATAAGCACCTTAGACCCTGTTGTGCTGTTATACTTGAATTCAACCTTGAAGGCCGACTGAAGCTAAAGAGGAGCTTAACTTATCCCTTGTCACCACCTTCATAAACATATCTGCTGGATTGGCATTTGTATGTATCTTTTCTAACTTTACATGTCCATCCTCCAACACTAACTGAATGAAATGATATCTCAACTATATGTCTTTGGTTTTAGAGTGCAAGGTAGAATTCTTTGTAAGATGTATAGCACTCTAACTGTCTATAAACAAGTAATTTTTAGCCTTTTGTTTTCCCAACTCTTCCATGAAAACTTACAGCCATATCATCTCCTTTGCCACCTCTGTTGCAACAACATACTCTGCCTCCATGGTGGATAAAGCAACCAACTTTTGCAACCGAGAAATCCAACTCACTATTGTTCCACCGAATGTAAATACATAACCTATGGTACTCCGCCTGGTATCAATATCCCCTGCCAAATATGAGTCAACATAGCCTTTTAAATCAATATTAGAGCCCCCAAAACATCAAAAAAATATTGGATGTACCTCTCAAATACCTAGGAATCCATTTTACCACATTCCAATGCTCAACACCGGGATGACTCATATACCTACTAACAACTCCTACAACATGTGCAATATCTGGTCTTGTGCATACCATGGCATAGATTAAACTACCTACAGCTGAAGCATATGGTACCTTAGACATTTTTTCTTCCTCCTCTTATGTCTTTGGACACATATCCTTAGTCAATTTAACATGACTGAGCAAAGGTGTACTGACAACTTTTGCATTCTCCATATGAAATATCTGCAACACCTTTTCAACATAATCAACTTGAGATAAAAATATTTTTTTGTTTTTCCTATCTCTTGTAATCTTCATACCAAGGATTTTCTTTGCTGCCCCCAAATCCTTCATAGCAAATGAATTTTCTAACTGTTGTTTTAACTCCTTTATGTGATTCATGTTAGGCCCCTCTACAAGCATATCATCAACATATAAACATAATCCATAAAGCTATCAAATTTAATATACCATTGACAAGGTGCTTGCTTCAAGCCATATAAAATTTTCTTCAATCTACACACCAATTTCTCTTGACTTTTGACCTCAAATCCTTTTGGATGTTCCATGTATATTTCCTCTTCCAAATCACCATGGAGAAAGGTTTTTGTAACATCAAGTTGTTCTAAATGAAAATCTTCAGTAGCCACAATACTTAAAATAGTACGAATAGAAGTCATTTTAACAACTAGAGAAAATATTTCATCAAAATCAATACCCTTTTTCTGCGCAAATCCCTTTACAATTCTAATTAGCTTTAAATATTTTATACCTCCATCCTCCTCTTTTAGCCTATAAACCCATTTGTTTGGTAAAGCCTTTTTACTTGTAGGCAACTTGTATAATTCCCAAGTCTGATTTTTTAGCAAGGAGTCCATTTCTTTTTCCATTCCATGATCCCACTAAACCTTGGTATTCACCTGCATAGCTTCATCATAACATTCTTGTTCACCACCATTAGTTAATAAAATAGAATACAAAGAGGGAGAAAATATTTTTGGAGGTCTACTTATCCTTGAAGATCATCTAACATTAACTAGAGTTTGTGGTATTTGTTAAGTTAAGTATTGTTGTGGGAGCATGAGGGAACCACTAGATTCCTAGAACATCACTTTTGATGTATCATCCAACACATAATCATTTTCTCATAATCGTTGTAAATGATCATTGTACAACACTTTCTCATTGAATATGACATCCCTCAAGTTTCCTCGACATTTTTTATTTTTAAAATCCCAAAGCCTATAACCAAATCTATCAATGCCATATCCAACAAATGTACATTTCCTTTGATTTTGCATCAAGCTTGGTTCTATTTTTAGAATCTACATGTTTAAAGGCATCCCAACATGCAATCTCATAGTCCGTGCATGCTCCATTATTGTTCTCTGTCTATAAGGCCACCTACTCCATTTTCCTATATGGAGTCCTTTGGAACCGTGCTCTCTACCTGCGAATACCATTAGAGGAGCAATAATCTTCAAACTCTTTGCTGCAATACTCACCACCATGATCAGATCTGAGACATTTTATCTTTTTACCCGTCTTATTCTCAACCAAGCTTCTCCATTTTTTAAAAGTTTCAAATACATTAGATTTCTGCCTAAGGAAATAAATCCATACCTTCCTAGTTGCATCATCAATGAATGTAACATAATACTAAGAGCCACTGAGAGAAGATACCTGAGCTGGTCCCCATACATCCGTATGCACAAGCTCCAATTTCTCACCTTTCTTTTGCTTCCCATCCTTGAGAAAACTTACTCTCTTTTATTTTCCATACACGCAGTAACCATAGGAAAACTATTATTAACACATTTTTTAGACTTGGTAAAACATTCTTGAATGAAGTACTTTCATACCTTTTGCACTCATATGCCCAAGTCTATTAGTGCCACAATGCCGATGAACTATAGCAAACTGCCCATTTTACCCTGAACTCCAACAATTTGTTTTGAACATTTATTTTTATCTACAATAGCTAAAGTAGAAGGAACAGTATGACTTGTACAAAGATATAAGGTGCCTACTTTCACACCTTTTGCTACCACTAAGGCACCCTTTGTGACCCTCCAGTTTTTATCACTAAAAGTAACAACACAACCTTCATCATCTAGTTGCCCCGCTGAAATTAAATTTCTGCTTAACTTTGGAACATGCCTTACCTCACGTAGTAGCCAATGATTCCCATTCTGCAACTTAATCTTGATTCTTCCCTTTCCAACAATCTGACAGGGTTCGTTATCTCCTAAATAAACCAGCCCAAAATCCCCTTGGACATAATCAAGAAATAACTTCTATGGGGCGTAGATAAATGAAGCCTCAATCTAACACACTCCAAGAATCATCAACACATTATCAACATGTGGAAAGAATCAAAGAATCCCTCATCGTGATTTATTACTTACCACATTTTACATTTCACTACATTTTCCCTCTTTTATTATTGCCTTCCTTTTTGTCTCCTTTATTTTTCTGAGACCAACAATCTTTCTTTAAATGACCTGGCTTACTATAGTACTAGCAATCCCTCTTGTCTCTATATTGGGACCTTTTGTCCTTTGATTTTACTTGTGACTTCCCACAACTTCCAAAAAAAATTACTCTCCTTTGTTTTGCCCCTGCTTTCTGCATTCAAAACACTACCTAATGTGGATGTTCCACCTAAGCTTTTCCTACAAATTTCCTCACTCAAAATAACACCAACAACATCATCAAAGTTCAATATATTTGAACCAAAAACAAAATTGCTAACAACCATTACCAAGCTATTCCAATTTTTAGGAAAAGAATACAGAATCAAAAGAGCCCTAACTTCTTCATCAAAGTTTACATTTACAGAAGTTAATTGACTGGTAACCATATTAAACTCATTTAAATGATCAACAATTGACCCACCTTCTACCATTTTCATATTAAATAAACTCTTCATAAGAAATACCTTATTCGAAGCGAGAGGTTTTTCATATAACTTCGCCAGGGTTTTCATCAACTCTTGAGTTGTCTTTACTGTTGTAATATTGAATGCCACTGATTGTGCCAGGCATAAACAAATGGATCCCAATACCTTTCTATCTAAAGGATTCCAATCGTCATCACTCATTGTTGCTAGATTCTTGGCTATTCTTTCCAAAGGCATCCATAAATCCTTCTGATAGATATAATCCTCCATCTGCATCTTCCATAACTGATAGTTCTGCCCATTGAATTTATCTACCTTCAATTTACCCTTGTCTGCCATTGCTCCCACTTAACCGTGAGACTCCCACTCAACCATGAGACTTTCCTGTAGACAATAATTGAACACAACCCACTCTGATACCACTTGTTAGGGTTAGAAGGAAAATATCTAACAATTAAATTCATATTTGATCAATAAAATAGAGAAATAAAACACACAAAAATTATAGTAGAAACAAGACAACATAAAGAATTTAACGTGGTTCACCCAATCTGGGCTACATCCACAAAACCGCAACCATCCAATGATTTTATTATCCAGTGTAAAACATATTACAATCTTGCTAATAATGCCCTACTGCAACTCCCATCCCAACCGCTTATAACAATATTTTTAGAAGCTTCCAGAATTAGGGTTTTACAAAGTCAATTTTTTCTTTTGTCGGTGACGAAGCCAAAAATGGGAAAAAAGTTTTCTCGGGGGTTTCCACCCCCGAACCCCCGCCTGGGGCCTGGCCTGGCCCTCGACCCTGACAAGGATATATCAAGAGTGTACAGTATAGCATGATTAGTCACCACATACCAACAAATGGATGGTTGCATCTCCCCAACCTAGAATCCATCATAATTCACCATAGGCAACCATAATCAACTCTTGACAATGCTAGATCTTGAATGAAAGTGAGCTTGAAGACTTGCAAAAACACAACAATGTTGCTCCAAGACTTCAAATTTGTTGATTACTTGTTCTAGAATGCTTGAATTCTTAGATCTTGAAATTTCTCTTCTAGATTCTTTCTTAGGTGAAAAATAACTTTATAAGCTTGTTTATATAGGCATTACACCTAATTTACTATTATTTGGATCTCAAAATTTGACATCAACCAAAAATTTGAATTAAAAAATTGAACTTCCTGCTCAAACCCTAAAAAGGGCCCAAGTGGGAGTCATATGCCACTTGTGGCGTATGGGTCCTGGACCTAAGGGGACTCATACGCCCAAGGTGGCTTATGAGTACCACCTTATATTTTTAGGATGGGTTGTTAAAAATTTTAATGCTTTTGATGATTTTGTTAGGTTTTTAGTTGAAATAAGCGTAGAGATCTGAAATAAAGGGTCTTAGGGGCCTATTAATGATGACTTAAAAGGGTATTTAATGCAAGGGCATCAAAATAGGTCTAAATTAGGCCAGAAATTGCACTGTCTCCAAGAATGGAGTAGAATTTCCATTGCCACAATGCTTCATGATGGAATCACATGAGCTTCATTGGAAAGTTTCCAAATGCATCTTGCACTACATATAGGGCACTCATCGATATGGGATTCACTATGCAGCAAGAACAAGTTTAGACTTACTTGGATACATGGATTCTGATTAGGCTGGTGATATTGATGATTGCAAGCCCACATCCGGTTACGGTTTTCACAATGGTTTTGGCCCCATTTGTTGGTAGATCAAGAACATTTCATTGCTCTTTCTTCAACTAAGGTTGAGTATTGGGGGACCGTCAATGTTGCAATTGAGGCTATTTGTCTTCAAAATATCTTCACTGAACTTGGTATCACCTTTCAAAAGCCATCAGTCATCTATTGTGACAACTAGAGTTCCATCCATATCTTGAAGAACCTAGTCCATCATCAACAAACCAAACACATCGAGATCCATATGCATTTTCTCCGAGAGCTACTTTAGGAGCAGGTCATTGATTTGTGATATTGTCCTACAACAGATCAAGTTGCAGATATATTCACCAAACCCTTCACTGAGAGAAATCATGTTCATCTTCAGTCTCTCTTGGGGGTGAGGCAAATATCTTCTAAGGGGGTCTCTTAGACCTTCTTCATCACCCTCACATGGAACGGAGTTTTTTCCCACTGGGTTTTCTCCTTCTTTATCATTGAGAGGTTATTATGTACATGGGTACCTCATCAAGCCTAGTAGGGAGACCAATACTTGCATCTTTGCATTGTATACTTCTCCCTAAGTTGCACTTAAGGGGGGTGTTAGTGTGAAAGGGGTACTTTATCTAACTAGTTCACTTCCTAGCTAGTTCTCTACTTAAGTTCTCTTCACACTAGCTTAACTTTACATGTAGATAAGGTGGTTGAGCTTTAATGACATGAGTTGTCACACCTCATAGGATGACAACATTTTTCATAATCTGGTTACATCTATCTCTCCCCTTGGCCTATATAACAAAGGCTTTTCCTTTGTAATCTCAATTCTCAAGTTGAATATAGCTTTGCATTCTTGAGAGGAATATCATTTATTCCTTCTCATATTTCTATTTTTGCTTTCCTTCAGTCATTAGATTCTTGGGTAGGATAGTTAGAAAATATCACACTCCATGACATCATCATCACCACCAAATTTACCTACATCAAAATCCCATCAAGTCTTGCATGATTGTACACTATATAGTTAATAATTCTAGGTCCCACAACATAGTTTTATTAGGTAACACCATATCTATACCTCATAATAGCAATAAAACTATTGAAAATTTAACTAAACCAAGGCACCAGATAGAATCAAAATCCACACTAAAATATATATGGGTACATACAACCCACATCTAAGTTATATATACAATTTGTAACTATAGATAACCTACAACATTGCACAACCCATGAATCTCATAATGCAACATACAAATTTAAAAATGTATCAATAGCCATGTCAAAAAAGGATAATCAAAGATATACATATAATTTTTCAATGACTCAAACACCAAATCATTGATAGATTTGATTTACCATAAACTTATAGATTACTATATAGTCAAAGAAACTAATAAATATATCAAACAAAAATGTAAGTGTACAAATCACATAACAACATCTCTAAACCTAATCCACTACAAAGTGTTTAGAATAAGGTTTTAATTAACTATAAGAAGTCCAAAATTAGACACCATATGCACAAGATATGATCTCGATCCAAATATAAAAAGTGAACCCAATTTCATCTAGAATTTTCTATATAAAAATAATAAAATGTGGAAAACCGGTTGATACCATAGTATAATACTCTAAAATAGCTTTTCATTGACTATAAAAAGTTAAAAGTATGACTCCTAGGGTGAAATTTATGGCCTTTGGAAGAAAGCTACCACTTTAGGTGAATCAAACTTAGCCCTAGTGGCTATTAGGTGGTGGGTTAGTGGTTCATCGATGGCTTTGCACTAGTGGTGTGAATCATTGGGTACAACTAGGGGCTAGCCCCTGGTGCTACCTAAGGCTAGTGAATGGTTATCAGTCTCCCATATAACCATGCTCTATGGATATAGGATCCCTTCCCCTCTATGCTAGCTAATGGCATTGTTGACATTAGGAATAGAAAAAATTTAATAGAATTTGTTGAAGATTTTTGAAATATTTTCTTAAAATATATATTTTCCAACAAAATTTATGTCAATTCCCCTTGAAAACTTGTGACCTACAATAGTGAGTATAATAAGATCATACAAACTATATAGAGTTTTGACGCACCAAATTTGTCCATGCCCTCAAAAAGGCCTAAAACTTTTTTTACCAAATATAAGCATATGTCATATATAAAATCATAGGTTTTTGAATCTTTTGGACTCAATGGCAAGGGTTTTTTTAGGTCTTCAGAAAATCTAACCTTCAAAACCAAATCTCCATCAAACCCCAAATTTATAACAATCCAATTCTACAAACACACTTGTAATCTTGGAAATGTCTTCATTCTCTCCTTGCAAAGCCATAATTCAACTATGTACAAAAATATACTCCTTCCAATGGTTAACAATATCAAGGATATCTCCTCCCACAACTTGACAACCAAGCTCTAATACCAAATGACAAGAAATTTGCAATCATAATGAACTATTTCCATAGAACCCCAAAAGAGAAAATTATGCAAACAAGTATTTAGAATCCACAATGCAAAAGAATAGAGAAACATACAATTAAGATGACACAAGATGTACCCTAGGAAAAGCCTCATGGGGGAAAAAAATAATCCTCTAAAAGCATCCACAGTCAATGTATTATCTTATGAATAAATATTATAATACATATGTAGAGTCTCCATGAACACCTCTACAACATATGCTCTTTACATGCACTTTATGTGAACAAAAAAATGAGAATCATGTAATCACACATCCCAATACATGCTTCCTCTCATAAATCTGCAATCTTCAAAAGATACTCAATCTTGTCTTAGCCAAAATAGCCAACCTCAACAACTGCTCATGCTTTATTTTATAGAAGTAAGCTTGCACAAAACCACCAAGTGGTATTACATAAACCATGTGACTAATTCCATGAGCGTTCAAAATCATTTTCCCGTAATTTACTTTTTGGTACTATGTTTTCTTAATCTTAAATATTTTCTCAATGTACAAACCCACAATAAATATTTATCCTCATGTTTTATACAACATATAAAATGGACCCAAGAATGTGTAACCCATGTGATGTACATATCCCTAGATCCCCTAGGGGAACCACAAAAATTATTATCTTTTACATTACAACATTATGCATTGTGAAAAACACACCTTTTCCCAGCATGGCCCTATTTTTGAACCCTTTATTATTTTGAAGATATCTTGATGCAAGCACTATTATTTCATTAGAACACTTTATTCCTTTTCATGATGATTTACCAAGTCAAATGCATAATAAAGAAAGGAAAAAAAATGTATACATATTCTTGATAACACTTGCGATTATCCAATTAAAAAATAAAATAAAAAATTAGATGTACACATAAATGAACAAAGGATTAATTATGACACTGAAAGATGTCATTCACATAATAATGATGGTAATGAAGAGTGGAATGTTTTTTCTAGTGAAAATGGTATAACAAAGATTATAGATAGCTCATGAATCAATCATAGTTCAAAAAAATTACCTTTTCTTTCTCTACCAATTGAAACATTTTTTTCATATGGAAATGAAGAGATGGCTAACTTACAAGAAAGATATGGTTGAAATTATAAGAATTCACTAACGGGAAAATAAATCTACATATCAACAATGAATAGGTGCATCCTACAAAAATTATGCAAAGGGAATTGAGGAGTTAGTTCAAATACAAGAGAGTAGCAAACTAATGATCATCAATTAAATGAAAATCAAGAAAAATTACAACCTTGTGATATATTTATTTCAAGTTGGTGCCTTGAATCTTCAAATCGTGACTCATTTTTGGTGAGGATACAAATTTATTATTTTATCCTTCTTCATCGTCTATGTAAGGAATTTTTTGAGATTATTGCAACAAGAAGGGCTGAAAAATCCTCAATAAAAAATGAACCTACACTCATTGAAGTTGTTATTCTTAAAGTGAATTTGTAGCCAAAATTGACAAAAGCTTATTCACCCTATAGTTTGTATAAAGCATATGCAACTTGTGAGTTTTTCTTATTAGATTGAGGTATTCAAAATTACATATATGAATTAGACATTGACACATCTGATATGATATGATATAGAGAAATATGATTGATGATAAACATGATAATATTAAAGTAACTCAAAAGGCTTCTAATTTGTATGATGAAGAGTATTTCTTTAGATAGATGGATCATTTGGGAAACTTACAAATTTCACAAATTTAGAATCTCTCACCACGAATGTAAAATGGTGTTGAAATCAAAGACACTTTAAAGATACTATTCATTGTTCCACATAATTACATTTTTTTTTTTGAACTTGTTAATGAGTTTGCATGATTCTCATGAAGCGGTTGAGGTAGGGGTATCCTACGATGCACATAGGCACCTAGGATTTTTTTCTTTTTTATTTTAGTTTAGGTGTGTGCATCTTTTCTTGTTTGTTTCATTTTTAGTTTGAATCAAGTTCTCTCCTATTTCCCTATTATTTTGTGTGAAAAATTGAATTTATGACCCAATGCAAAAGGCATTAGCCTTTTTCTAGAGATAGGTTCCTACTATGTCCACAAGGTCCTTGTATCCAGTAAGAGCCAACTTTGTCCTCCACATTTTTGAACTAGTAACATTTTAAACTTTTCTCACTTATTAAAAAGACGTGTCATTAATTCAACCTCCTAAATGGCATGTTGATTTTCTAAGTCACATGTGGAGTCCCTTTGTCACCTTAGTTTAATCAAATTGAAAAAATTAGTATCTACATCATGAAGTCTTATTCATACATGTTCCTAATTATTTCAAAGTGCCAAGTTGATTATCAAGTCAAAACCACTAATAAATTGGGCATACTTGCAAGTGCTATGTAACCAAGTTTGATCTCCTAAAAGCATTTTGAGAGAGTTTGATTTGAGTCGTGATTTCCCTAATAATTTGGTTTACATGGAAATGATAAAATGATAAAATGATCTTAGAGGCATAAATGTGGGTTTTAGTTTAGTGTGTAGTTTCATAAAGTTGCATAGTAACTTGGAAAGTTAAATAACATGTTCTAACTAGCTCTCCTCCAGTTTTTGTCAATTCCAAAATATGTTTATATGAAAGCATGATGGTTCTAAAAATTGAATTTAATATTATTTAAAGGTTTGACACATGGTCATAAATAAATTTTCACTATATATGATTTTATTAAATTTGTCAAATTTAATTACACAATTAATTAAATTGTAAATCATAATGATTAAATTTGCATCCACTTGATAAATAAAAATTCACTTGAAATCATCGCCAAATATTTAGAGTTGATACAAGTTCAAAAGTTGCAAAGTGAAAAATCGACAAAAAAAATGATTGGTAGTACTTCAAGTGTCTACCTCAATGTAATAATGTGAAAATGCAAAACTCTCCTAATAGAAAACATTTTTAAGCACTTAGAAAAGTCCAAAAACACCTTCACTTTCCCCGCCCTATGGATCTTGCAATCCCACAAAAATATAGAGCGGAAAGAATATATAAATAGGTAAAACCCCTTCTAAGGGTGGAATCATGGAACCCATGGGCACATAGAAAAGGTTAAAAAATCAAAGACTTTTTTCTCCCTCATTACAATCCCGCCAGGGTATAGAGCGGAAAGGATATATTAAAAAGTAAAACCCTTCCGAGGGGTGGAATCGTGGAACCCATGGGCACATGAGGATACCTTGCAAGTTAAAGGCAAAAGTGAAGGAAACAAAACAAATACAAAAAGGACTTTGCGGACTATCACACTCACATGGAAAAGTCTGCTTTCCATCTTCCTTAAGAAACTCCATTTTCTTCAAAAGCGGAACAAACACCTTCAGATGAATGTGATCCCTTAGAATGCCATGATTGCAGGTTTACTTCAAAATGGTTCCGTTGAAAATTCTCACGTGAATGCAATTGGTAGGTGTATAGCCAGTTCTTTCCATTCCTATGTAAAATGGCAACTTTTGAAAAAGGGAAAAACATTCATCAATACATAATGGGAATGATAATTAGAAGATTACAAAATTTTGTGCAAAAAAGTTGTAGCATAGACAATGGCACTTTCAAATGGAAGAATATGCCTTAGAGACATTTTATCTCATGGAATGCAATGATTCCAGAATATGGATAATTTGAATTTGTCAATAATTTTATGGAAATTTTTAATCTGATATAATTTGCAAGCATAATGACAACCTCATATCCTCCCTGGCAGCTTTGGAAAAGGGTTCACAAATGGAATTGCTAAGGAACCTTTAGAAAACATTGAGCAAATGTCATTGGCAATTGTGTAAACCCATTTTCCATGGCCCTTACTGACATCCCATGGCCTGTACCAAGTTAAATCTTTGAAACTTGACTCTCTTTCTTCTTGTTGATTCCACTTTTGATAGGTATTTTTAGGGATTCAACATACATCTTTGGTTCTTCATTTGACTTTTATGGTGCCTCTTTGGAATCTTCTTTATTTGTTAGTTGATTTTCTTTATATCAAAGAATTATCTCGTTGGATGGTGAACCTTTTTCATCAATTATATCATCTAAGATATTGGTACTCTTCTCAAATTTTAGGCTTTTGTTCAGCTTAATAGTTATCTTCTTTAGTTCCTTTCTCATGGAAACTATCCCAAACTCTAACCTTTCATAATATTTTTCCTTTTATTTCAAATGGATTCTCACCTCTTCTTCAATCCTTTTCCTTTCTTCAATTTGAATTTTTAGATCTATGATCATATTTGTAGATTATTTAAGATCGTGTAATATTTTTTCTTTAAATTCACTATCCTCTTGAATTTTCTCCTTTTGTTGTATGTTCTTTTTCCTAAGAATCTTGATTTCACTTAGGGTAGAAATAAGTTCTACTTCTAGATCAACTAATCCATCTTCATCGTATTCTTCTTATTCTAAGTTTGTATCAACATTCTCATCATATTCATTTGAATCCTTTTCTTCTTTCTCCTCACCTTTCGTTTCTATATCCATGTGCATTTCATTTATCACCCCATCATATTTTCTTAAATTTTCTCTATGCATTTGGTTTTTTTGGTGCTTGTTAATCAATGCTCTATTTAGTATTTCATTTTCCCTTATTTCCTTTTCTTCTTGCCTTGTGTGCTCTTAAGATCTACCGTCTAGTGTTTAGACTATTCAAAGGAACCCATTATGATACCAATTCATGAGAAAAAACTTATACTAAGAGGGGGTGAATCAATATAAGACATTTTTTTAAACTAACAACCATAATAATTTCAATTGCACAATTTCATTCACATAATATCTAACAATTATGCAACACAAGAAGAACACATGATTTACATGGAAAGCCTTACGAGAGAAAACCATGATAAAATATTATTTTTTATATAAATCTCTTTTATAATCTTTTTAGGAACCAACCTATAGGAGACACCAATCCCTTATTATAATTTTTTTTAGCACCAACCCATTGGAGACACCAATCCTCACAACTGAGCACCAACTCAACAAGAGAAACCAATTTCTTTTATATGAGGCACTAACCTCACCAACCTTGCTAATATGGGACACCAACCTCTCCAATATGAGGCACCAATCTCTTCAATAGAATCTCATGGAATGAATTCTCTTATATATATCTTGTATCATCAGGAAACATAACCCTTCATTGTACACCCTTATGAATTTTGGTTGAAACTAATATTTATTTAATTAATTAATTTTTTTCTCATATAAGAAGTGCACTTCATAATATATATTCTATTCATTCACTTATTGATATTTGATTCAATCCTTTATTGAATTTGATTTACTTCATCATTGATATATGATTCATTTCATTATTGATATATTTTTTTTGCTCCACTCACGCACTTCATCTTTTATCCACTCTTCTCAATCTGATTTTACTTGGTCTTCGAGCATTGATTAGTGGCCTTTGTCCATCATACAATTTATTCTATTAAAAAATTGTTATTCTCACATTTGACATCAATTACAATATTCTTAAAGTTTCTCATACTCTTTTGACACCAATGGTAATCAATTCCAATAATCTCCACCTTTGTCATTGATGAAAAACGTAATTCTCTCCCTTTCTCTAACTATCCCCTTTTGACATCAATTGCAAAGGAATGTAACATACTTTTCTCCATAAATAGATCATGGGAAACATACATTCATATGATTTATGGTCAATAATCACATCTATTGCAATAAGAATATACTTATCCCCATGTCAAAGATGTTGGACCAACCAAAATCTTCTTTCCAACTCAAAACAATCCACAAATGAACATATGTAAAATGAAAAAATATTATAAGCATGTTGTAGACATCTAAATATGTCCATACCCAACCACAAATTTGAATTTATCACATTCTATCTATTAATCAAATAAATTATTATTTATTTAATTAATTAATTCATCCTTATCTCACCCTTAATTAAATAAATATACTTTTATTTAATTAAATTTAACCTTAGCCCCCAAACCTCCCAACTAATTAAATTAATTAATATATTTATGCTAATTAACCTTCATTATCATTTTCTTATTATTTGATTCCACCTCACCATCAATCTTTGTCCACTCAATCCTAGCCCTTGAATCCATCTATATGGATCTGTTAGACCCAATTCTGATCATCAAAAATTTTAAATTGTATCCCTGTATTTAAGCACCAATTTAGCTTATGATGGTTTTAAAAGTGCATCTCTTGAGTGTTTGATCTATCAATCATCCTGTAAGCTACAAATTTGATATGGAATCGAGCATTCCTGATGATCTTTGAAGACCATGTAAGAGGATCCTCATTCAAATTTAAGTACTCAGTTTACAAACAGGTATCTAGTGAGAATGATATGAAACAGGTGATATTAATTTCAAAAGGCTGAAGGGTCTTTAGTTGATGCTCATGCGTTGCCTTTGGATAAGAAGCCAATTAAATGTTGCAGGAGTTGACCTTTCTAATAGGTTATAACATTCAATCCATACTATGATAGTCTTTTGGGAGCTTCACTGCTTTGAATGGATGATGATACCTCACTTGAAAGTCACATTTAATATCAAAGGCCGACTTTGGGCTAATGCTTTCAAGCCTTCAATGGATCTCAAATAGTATAATGAAGCTTATTGTGCAATGGTATCAAATGAAAGAAGCAAGCTTATTGGTCTGAGGCAGCTTATTATCATGCTTTGCAAAGACAAGGCAACTCAAAGTCCTTGTAATTATGAGCTACTTTTTTTTTTGTATTTTGTAAGGAGTGGAGACAAATTTGATTGGGAAGATGGAGAAGTCCATACAGAACAAGAATTTTGCACAGAGCTTGTTCCAGGTCTTTTTTCAGGTCACATGGGAGAGTTTGGGTGGAGAAGATCAATCTTTAGATCTTTCACAATGATTCAACATGGCTTTGGGTAATTTCACACTCTTGGCATAGAAATTTTTTGGAGGCTTGCATGTATATTGTGGACTCAACGACGCTTCCAAGATACTTTTTTGAGAGGATGAATTGGCAACGACATGTGTCACGGTTTTTCTCTTTGTTTTAAGATGATGTAGCTTGATTTCATTTATTGTAGCAAATATATGGATGACAAGGGTGAAATGAATCTTGTTTATCGACTCCTTAGTTGGAATGGCAAGCAACAACAACTTTAGTATTTATCAACGATGGTGTTATAACCATCGTCAACCTCCAAAATATACTTTCCCAATGCGAATATCGGTGCAAAGAATGAAACAAGACAATATAAAGGTATTGAATGTCACATAGGGTGTTTCAAAATTTTATTAAGTTTGAAAATCACCAGTGGACCCCTTCATTATCGGGTAATTCAAGAGTTTTAAAACTCCAAATACTCCTGACTAAGTGGTTCTAAAGTTCTTAAAGGGTCTGACCTGCTGACTCTCGTCTAGAAGGATATCGTGTTGGAGTTGGAATTTTAAGGAGTTAAGAAGCATCTTACAATGCTCTAGACCTGGCCTATGCGTAAACCTAGGCCTGTCTCTACCAAGCTTGCAGCTAACACGCCCTCCTAACTAGACAATGAGTTCTCGATACTCTATTTCTAACAGTTCTTGGAGGAACATGTGCATTTGGTTGTGGGAAAACTATTATTAGCCAAGCACTTTCAAAGTATTCTAACCCTGACACTGTTGGCTATGTCGGTTGTGGTGAGAGGAAATGAGATGGCTGAAATTTTAATGGATTTTCCTCAACTGACTATGACCTTTTCTGATGGACGTAAAGAATCTATGATGAAAAGGACTACTCTTGTTACAAACACCTCAAACATATTAGTGGCTGCATGAGAGGCTTCAATTTATACAGGTATCACTTTGGTTGCTTACTTTCGTGACATGGGATATAATGTCAGTATGATGGTAGACTCCACTTCTCATTGCAATGGGGAGGAAAAGATAAGCAAAGAAGTTGACTACCAAAGATTTAGGATCTTTCAAATAAGTTTGATAGCCTACCACAGTCATTTTCTAATGACATCACAGTGTCTTGCTGTCCAAAGGAATGTAGAATTTGCAAAGACATTTCAATAGCTTTTCTTTTCCCTGACCTGTTTCATTTTTCTCTGAGGGAAAAATATTCATCGAGAGTTTCTTTTATAATGAAAGAAAAATAAAACTCAAGAATCAGTTACACGCAACTGTGAAGGCAGAGGGAAACGTTATATTTTTGGCAACATCTACATCAGTTTTGAAGAAAACAATAAAGGCCGAAGGTATAAACCAATGGCCTTTTTGTTGGTCAAAGAAAGGTAATATGAAGTCGCATCAAGGATAGTAGCAAGGAAGTTACAAAAAATAATCTTTTGACAACTGAAAAGAATCAGTTACGAAAGAGAAATTAGGCAAGACTGGAAAATGCTCATTTTCAGGGGGATATTATAAATATGCAATTGGTAGCTGTGTGAAGGGGATGTTTTTTTTTAGCTCGGGAACATGGAGGAATAGGCAGATTTTTCTTTCAAGAACAATTTGATATATCAGATGTAGAATCTTTGAACCTGTATATTGGAGAAATAAGAGGATTATTCCTAAATATTTTATGTCCTTTATATTTATATTTATGATTTTTCTCCAAATTTATGTCATATATGTCTTCATGATTGTTCTCCAAATTTATATTTGCTATGTCAGATTATGTGATGTTTTATTTTTGAATCTGTGAATTCACAATAAAATCATCTTTTGAAAAAAATTTGTTGTTCATCTCTTCTTGCTTACCGGTTGAGGTTGTGGGGTATGTGAACTATGAGTCATTTAAATTGCATCCTTTTCATTTCAATTTCAATCTTTCACATATACTTCACGGTTATGTGTATATGTTAGTGAGCCTTTCCTACTTTATGGTCAAAAGCCTACCCTACATTTTAATTCATTGCATATCATAAGAGGGAGTTGTACCTCTAAAATTCAGAGGAAAGTTTTCAATTCAATGACAACTTCTCCAATTGTTAGTGTTGTTAGTTCTTCTTCTTGGGAAATTTGAGTCATTTTCTATAACTATCTTCAAAGGAAAAATGTGTTCACTAATAGATTTTTGGCGACTCTACTAGGGAAAGAATAGACTGGTGTTCTTATTTCCTCAAATATTTAATGCTACCTCCACTGGAAAGGGGGTTGGAAACTCTATTGTATTTAAAGATCTCAGAAAATGTTTTGGTGCCAGGCAAATCAAAGAAATCAGCCCAAAGCCAGAAGAAGACCGATGCCAATGATTGAAGAGATATTGGATGAGGATGATGAAATACTCCAATCTTTGTGGAATGAATTCAAAGAAATCATTTCCGAAGCTGAAAAGAAGAGGTTGCATCCGTCAAATGACCACAAATCTTTAATGTTGTTGGAAAAGGTACAATACAAATACTATTTGAGTGAAGATTTAAAAAAAGAAATTCACCAGTTGCAAGATGCAATGAGGAGATTGAAATGATCTAAAGAAGGACCTAAAGATAATAATGTTCTTTCCAATTCATATTCCTATTCTTCTTTCAATTTCTCTGTACTTGATGAGCGGATTGCTGCAAAGACATACATTACACCTTAGAAACTTATGAAAGAGTCTAATCAAATTAAAATCAAAGAATCAACAATCTTCGTGATATGCATGTAGATGGGAAAAGTTGAACCATCACTTGTTTCTCCTAAAGAAGAGGTATCACCTGAAGACTCTAATACTATTTTAATTCCCAACTAGTGTTTAGAAGTTTCAAATGATGACTTTTTGTGTGGAATCATGGATGAAAACGGCCATGTTGTTGAAGTTGAAATGAATGAATTCATTTGTGACTCCGCTAAGAATAAAGGAGGTATGTGCAATGATGCATCTATGCCTACATTCTTTCCTGAATCAGAAACCTTTACTTTTGATATTCCTGAAATAGAACACATGGTAGAAAATGTTTCTGACAAGGCGGTAAAGGAAGAAAAAAATGATTTGTTGAGGCTCTTCTCTACACCGAAGTTAGAAACTTTCAGATTTGAAACCATGGAAGATGATAAAACATGTGGAGATAAAGCATCAGATAATCTCTTTAAAATTGACTTGCAGCTAGATTACACAACTTTCAAGTTTCATAAAGAAGATGGTGAAAAATATTTGCAACAACCTAAGGTTATTGATGAATTTTCCTTTGAGTCATTTCATTTTGAAGATGAGAGAAATTTGATTCCCATAACTTTTGGAAATGAGGTTTGTGTTGAAAGTGAATTGAATGACTACTTGATTGATGACTCTTCGAAATCTAAAATTGCAAAAGAGAAAGAAAATTTTGAAAAGAAAAAGAATGGTCGAGCTTACAAAAATTTTAAAGTTTCAGATGATGACCCTCTTTATGGAAAAGAGATTATACTTCAATTTTTATCATCTATTGAAGGAAAAGATTCATTTGTTGAAGATCCTAGTATTGATCTATCTACTTCTTCAGTCGTGGATATGGGATTTTCTGATTTGGTTGCAATTAAGGAAGATGAAGTTTCTTTGATTAAAGAGGATCCCATGTTTTATGAGGCTAATAATTCTTTTAAACTAGAAGTGAATCAATATATCAAGAGTGGTTTTATGAATGATGATTTCGACAATGGGAGTATTGAGAATGATGCAACTTTTATTTCTGAGAGCTCTAATTGTTTTTGTTTGCAATTGAAAAGTGGAACACCTTTCTGCAGTTTATTGTTCAGTTATGAAAACATAATCAGCATTATACAAAGCAAGTATTAGGAGGTTCAAGAGGATTCAGAAATCTATGATGAGAAATGGTTGTTCAATAGATATCTTTATAAGTTATTTCATTTCAAAATCTTATGCTTTGCATTCATGGTTTTCAATATATCAATGATTTCACAGTTGCTTCATGCATGCACGCCTCTATTTCACAATGGTATTGTTATGCCTTGCATAACCATCCTATTTTAAACTTGATTAAAATGGGTCCCCCCTTTCTGTTTCATTTTCCTTTGGTTTCGTGTTTTGTGCTTTAGGAGTTTTCTTTCTTCCTTGAGCCTTTTTCCTTTTTGTTTTGGCAGACGTCAAACGCCAACCGAAACCGAACTTTGGAATTTGTTGCAAGTTCCAGTTTTGTTTCCAATTCTGGTTCTGGTTCCGCCAATTGCATTTGTTTTTCCTTTTTATCCTTGCATTTGGTCGTGGGGTGTTTTCTTCCCTTCTTTTTCTTTCTCTTGTCTCTTTCTTCGTTGTCTCTTTGTGTGTTGTCGGAGGCGAAGTTGGGATGGAAACTAAACCTGTAACTGAGAAAAATTTCAGGGTCGGGTTTTTGTTCCACTTTTTCCCCCGTTGGGGTTTGGTTTTGATTTTCATTTTCATTCTAATCCCGCTTGCATTTGTTTTTGTTTGTTGCTTGTGTTTGGTCTCTTTGTTGAGGTGTCGGGTTCAGAAAGGATTTAGGATCAGGAGTTTTTGTAAAGTTTTGTTTCCTCATTCAGTTCTGACTCCACCCCCCACCCTGCTGCGAGTCTCGGGGTTTCTTTGCTTTTTGCGGACGTGGAACCGAAATGTGGGTTGAACTTGGAGATCTTGGTCATTTCTGGGTTTAGTTCCTATTCTAACTTCGGTCCCAGTTTCGATTTCATTTTTGGTTCCACCTCCGCCAGAGTTGAGTTTTTTGCTAAGTATGAGAAAGGGGAGGGTATGAAAGGTAAGACAAACGCTATTGGCAGGAGTCACAGTGATATGCATCCGGAACAGCTCCATCGGCGAGACATCTACCGTCGTCGTGTGATATAGGTTTCATTCTGACAAACCAAAGGTCACGCCGATCTTCGAGTTTTTGCCTAACTTCAGGATTTTCCTACCCGGTCAAATTTTCCCGGATCCCTTCAATTTCCCAGAAATGTGCTGGTGTCTGGCATTTTGCGCTCTTCGCAGAATTCCGGTCCGGATGGATTTTTTCGAATTTTCTGCCAAAGCTTCGAGTGACTTGAAATTGTTGGCACAAGAATGATTTAGGTGATGAATGCTTGATATTCCATGCTTATTTTCATGAATTTCACAATGTTATATGCATTCCTTCTTCATTCGAACGATCTATTGATATACCTTATGCCTGTTTCGGGACTTTCCTTTCTGCCTGAATTTTCCCGGTTTCCTTAGGTTTTCCGAAGTTCAGAGTTCTAAGTCATCCGCGGAATTCCAGTCCGGCTGGATTTTCTGAATTCTCTACTATGCTTTGTGGAATTTAAGAAATTGGATAGAATTGATGAATCTAATGATGAATGCTTAAACATATTTTGCTTTTTCTTGATGAATTTCATTGTTATATGTTGCTTATGTTCATTTGATGATCTAGTGTTGATGCTTAATGGCTAATTTAATGGTTTTATCATGATTTTAAGCTAACACTTGGATGAAAATGTTGTCAACATTTGGATTCTGGCATTGGTGTTTGATGAATGCAGGTTGATTCTAGCAAGGCAGTGGCTGGAGAGGCTAAGAGAGACACAAAGGGGATCATCCATCTCTAAAGCAGAAGAAAGAATGAAGTTGTACGTAAAGAGTAGGATTCATGAGGGCAGGATAGCATCAGTCTGGTTTGAGGTTTAAGATCCGAATATGAACACCCTATTGTGAAGGACTAAGGCTATCATGGGATATAGTAACTAGGCACTAGATGGATGATGCAGCGATCTACAGTGCAGTCATTAATGAATATCAATCCAAGAAGAGAGACTAGGACAATGCGATGAGACAGCTGAAGAATAACATTGATGCTATTAAATGGAAAACTAGGGTTTCACCTATGCCACTTGCGGATGGCTTGCAGAAGACATTCTTGATGATGAAGGCTAGAATGGAGTAAGGTATGGGCGACATGGAGGAAGCAGTTAATGCAAAGTTGCGTCGAAAATTATGCTTCCTCATTTTTTCACTCTGCCTCTTCTTCACGCATTTTGGTCCGAGTTATGAGGGAGATCCTGAGCTGATATGGTCGGTGCCCTTGCATTTAATGAATTTTTGACTTTGTTTCAAACTATTCTAGGGCCGACTTGTTCTGTGACCAACTTATTGTAAACCCTAAACTGCACTGACACATCTGACGCATTTTATAAATATGGCATTTTTTCCTCTTTTGTTGCTATCTCTCTTTAGGGTTAGAAGAGTTAGAAAGGTTAAGAAAGAAAGCTAGCATACTAGTTAGGAGGTTAGGGTTTTGCTTAAGCAAGTTAGACGTTTTTCAGTTCAACAGGAAGAGGAGATGATGTATCTTCCATATTTTCTTAGCATAGATGGAGATAATTCAAAGACATGGGTTTCTATACACTGGTGATCTTGCCAGATTTGTAAATGTTGCTTATCCATTTCATTAACAGTAGGAGCAGCCAGATTTAAACCTTCTTTATATTATGCTCTAGAATGGTATTCATTTTGGGTTAATCATTTTGATTTGAAAATATTTCAAGGAATGAAATTTTATCTTATGTTTCATTTGAATGATGATTTACAATCTACTGTTAAATTTTGCACTGTGAATGAATGAAACTTTGTATCAATTACAGGTTAATTTTATTCTATAGTTCTAGTTTAGGAATTCCTTGGAAGGTAACAAGTCTAATTAGTTGAATGAATCAACATTCTTTTCAGTTTAAAAACCTTGATCTATCTTTTTTCTATTTCTTTAAAACCCCCTTGGTTAAAGTAGATTTAGATAGATGTTTGATCTTGTAACAATCCAGAAGCTCAAAACCAGCAAGCCCCTTGAACATTACAGCCAGATTGACCACTTCGTGAAACAGCAACATTGTGAACCAACATCAAAGACCTTGGGAGGTGATTAGTTTGATTATTGATTGTCTCTTTCAGGAGAGGTGAGATATTTTAACTTTTATCTTACCTGCATGTTGTGGGTCAACTTGGCACCTCAATAGGAAATGGTGCTAGAGGGAGGGCCAGAAGAGAAAACTAGATAACATTGGGTCTTTCATACCAGAGAGGTCCCATAGTGGTCTTTGATTGAAAACCCACCGCCTTTGATAGAACTCGAGACCCCAACAAGACGTAAGATTCACAAGGCAACCATTCTACCACCATTGTTAGCTCCACTCACTCCACCAGGCTTTTCACCAATACCCCAGTTGGTACACTTGAATCTACCACCAAATCCACCTCAGTTGCCATTACAGGTGGTTCAGCCCATCCAACAGCTGGCTCAACCTCCACCACCGCCACCAATATCATTTTTTGTGAATAATCCCTCTCCATTGGGGACTATTCCTAGAGGCTTTCATGATATGCCTAAGAATCTAAGAGATTCCGTCCCAAATACATTCATGGTGAATCAAGGAGTGTTGAGGAGCACATACAAGCTTTTAAGGACGCTTGTACCAGAGCCTAGATAGCTCACCATGACGTGGTTTGTAGGTTGTTCCCTTATTCTTTAGGGGATATGGCATACAACTGATACCTAAATCTTCCACAAGGTTCTATTCTAAGCTGGACAGATCTAGAGAATGCTTTCATCAATCAATTCATAGTTTATGTGGATCTAGCCATTTTGTTCCATCAATTTTCTACCATTAGGAAGGAGCCATGTGAATAATTTCCCTTATTTAATACAAGGTTTCAATGAATGTATAGGAGATTGTAGGACCCTTATCTAGTTGCTGAGAATAGTTCCATTTAGGCATATTTTAGGGTTATAGACCCTTTACTTGGCTTGTTCTTACAAAGGACTTATCAGCCAGAAAATATTGACTCTCTATCTAAAGCTTATCATCTAGCCATCAAGCTGCAACAACAAACTAGCTCTCAACAAGGGAACTTGGGAGGAGTTTTTCCTTCTATGAGGTATCAGATGCCTAATCCAACCCCTTTATTCAATACTATCCCATGGATGTCTCCTTCTTGTTATGGACCTATGTCTGAGTTGTAGACTCAATCTCCCATTCCATTCTTTGCCAATGGAGCTCCTAATTTCTCACAACAATCATAGGCTCATCACAGTCCACATGGTCATCATAATCAAGATGGAATACCAAATCCTGTTGGTCAGCCACCTGTTGCTAAGAATGTTGAGAGTGAAAGGACAGTTCAACTCACAAACGAGGTGGAGACCCTAAAGAAAACTTTGTCTCAAGTCACAAACGACATGGCTCAGCTTAAACTGGACCCCTCTCATAACCAAGTTAATTATGCTAATCAAGTCAATTACCCTAATCAAAATAATAATAATCAGGGTAATTATCAGAACAACAATCACAGCCAGAGGAATTATCAAGGCCAAAACTTTCCTAACCAAGGCTATCAAAATCATAATAGAGGATATAACTAGAGGCCTAATAACAACAAACAATGGAACACAGGGCCAAATAATGGTAGGGTTTCTCACAATTATCAAGCTAATGAGGAAAGGCCACATACTGCAAATGTGGCTGACCTCAATTTTATGACTAAGTGGTGCAAGCTGCATGATACTGCAACTCATTCCGAGGTGAACTGTCCTGAAATGGAGAAGATTGTGAAGATGGCATAGGCAGATGCCCAAACGTTCCAAGGGAATTCAAATAAAGGAGGTAGCTCAATGGATACAACAATGGCTTATGACCTCTTTGAAGAAGAACCTTCATTCCCAATGCAGAATGAGAATGAACCAGAGGAAGATGTGTATGATGCCCAAGCCTTCTAGACAAAGGGAGGACACTTCCTAAGAAACTAGAATAAGGGTTTGTTCACTACATCAGCACCACCTAACCACATGGTGCCTCCAAATTAGAGTGCTAATAACAACCCTCCTCCACTAAAGGGTCTGCCTGACTTCCTTAGAAAAGGTAATCCATCTGGTGTTTTCAAATATAATGCAAGTTATAACATAAAATTTGATATTGTTTCTGAGATGTAGAAATAGAAAACCTCTTTATCATACTTTGACATCCTAAAATGGTGCCCTTCCCAACGAGATATAGTGCTGAAAGCTTTGGAAGAAGCTGATAAATCAAAAGGGAAAACCAAGGTTGCACCCGCTGTGGACATGAACGTGACTTTGTTTAGAAACAAGGTGGGGACCCCACCATTTCTTTTAGGTTTGAGAATCTGTGGGAAGAATTGGCACAATTGTCTGCTAGATTCAGGGGCTTCTGGCAATGTTATTCCATTTTCTATATGCAAGAAATTGGGATTGAATCTCATCCAAACAAACACGAAGGTCATCCAACT
>VDFB02056347.1:0-16168 GCA_007258455.2 Sequoia sempervirens | reverse complement strand
TGGTTGAGTTGTAGATTAAAAGGAAAATAAAATGTTTGAGTGCAAATAATGGCAGTGATTTTTTTTTTGAATGATTTTAATAGATTCTACATGGATTATGGTATTCGTAGATGAAATAAAACCCCATATTCTTGACAATAGAATGGAGTTGTATAAATAATGAACCTAACACTGATGGAGAAGTATATGAGTATGTTGAGTGGTATTAGTCTAGAACAAAGGTTTTGGGATAAAGTTGTCAAAACTACCAGTTACTTGATTAATAGGTCTCCTACATTAGCTCCTGTTGATAAGATGCCTATATCTAGGCATGGTTAGGTTAAAAGAATTCATTAAGACATATTAGAGTTTTTGGTTGCAAAGAATATGCACATGTGCCAAAGGAGAAGTGAACAAAGTTGAAGAACAAGACTGTGAAATGTATCTTTATTCGATATAGTTATGGTGTGAAAGGATACAAGCTTTGGGAAGCTATTACACAAAACGTAATATATAGCAGAAGTGTTATTTTTTTAGAAACTAAACCTTCTTCTATTACATTACAATCATAACAAAGTAAATAGGAAGATGTGATTCAATTTCCTTCTATAGCTAAGAAAGTTGAATCAAGGCCCACAGATAGACAAGAAGTTGAGGAGAGCTCATCTAGCTCTAAATATTTAGAAAAAAAGGAATAACCTCCAACTCAACTTGTTCATAGGTCTAAAAGAAGGGTTAGTGCAAGATCATGGGGGTCCAAACTAGGCCCTTATGTGGCAATAAAATTCAGAAAAAATAGAGTTAGACAACTTGACATAAAAATTTGAATAACTTATTAACATAATTTGAAAAATATGTAAAAAAATTTTGTAGCAAATTGAATATAGTTTCTAAAATACTATTCCTTTTTTGGAAAAAAGTAAATATATTTGGTGAAAATTTTAAATTTCAATTTAGTAGTACCAAATTCTTAGGAAAAAATAAAAAGAAGATGTATGTATGACCAACCTATGTACAAGAAAAAGATAATATATTTACTTAAAACTTTAAATATAAGTAGAGGACACATACTCGGATGTGTCACAATTTTTTTACAACTAAATAATTAGTTATGAATTTTTTATTAAAACTTTTTAAAAATATTAAAAATTGTTTGTCTAACCACCATAACTTGGTCAAAAATTTATGAAATTCAAATTTTCATTTTTTTATTCTATAGTATGGGAAGCATATAATGTGTTGCATTTTTTAGATTCAAAAAATGTGAAATTGTATTAGAATTATAGATATTTTTCAATCAACCTATCAATCAAGACATTAGTTAGAATGTATGTAGGAAACCAATAATAATTATCTATTTAATTCCAAATAAGACATCTTATTATTTTTGAAAGTTGATAATTTTCTCAATAAACCCTTCTCATTTCGTCAGAATTGGATAAAAGGGTTGTCAACCCTTTTTGTCATCATGCATACCTTTTGGACCCCATGATCCTACACTCACCTAGGCATAGATAACCCTTGAAAGGTATTAAACTAATGATTGTAGATGTATTTTTTCTTTGAATATAGCATGGGACCCTACTCTCCATTAAGAGGCAGTACAGGTAAAGGAATGATCATGAAATTCTAGAAGATTTTTATTGATGAACAAATGATCGCTTTGAAAAAGAATTATACATTGGATCTTGTACCATTTCCTAAAGGAAGAAAATAGGTTGATTGAAAATGGGTGTTCAAGAAAAAGATTCATTTAGATGGAGGTATTGAGAAGTACAAAGGAAGGTTGGTTGCAAAATATTACTCTCAAGTTGAGGTGTTGATTATGGTGAGATATTTTCTCTAATGTCCAAATGACATCCATGGGTCAAACCACAATAGTGGTTTACAATTGAGATGAGGAAGGAAATTTCTTTTTTTTTTTCCTTTTGCCATAGTCGACGGGTTCGGTCGAACTCAATGGTTCGGCCAAACAACATTATATGTTCGACCGAACACCCAAACCCTAAAAAATAAATAATATTTTAAGGGGTTCGGTCGAACATGGGTTCGACCGAACCCCTTAAAAAAAAAAAATAGTGAAAGTCACTGTCATTTTCGCCTTCTATCATTGCTTTCCCTATGCTTACATGCACGTGGTGAACCGAACGTGATTGCAAATGGCGACAACTTCATCTCTCCGAAAAATGCAAATTCAACTTCATCTTTCCAAAGTTCATCAACCCAACTTGCATGTCCCGGAGCACCGGGAGTTTGAAATTTTTTGAATTTAAAGTAGGGGTTCAGAAAAATGCATTTGTTTGTTAAATTTTGAAACCCTAAATGCAAAAATTTTCAAATTTGTTGAATGGAAACTGCATTTTTTTGAAGGTTTCTAAAGTCTTTTCAACATACACTATTTCAATGATACATTTCTACTCTGTCAAAAAATTAACATGCCCTGTCTATGCTTCCACATTTTGCATACATTTTTACCAGGGCACCTCCAATTTATTTGAGGCATTATATCAAACAGTTCATTAACAAATTTATTTGAGGCATTATATCAAATAGTTCATGGTAATTTTTGATGGAGTATAATAGAAATAGTGTTTCCATTGTATGCACCCTATATCAAACAATTCATTAACAAATTTATTTGAGGCATTATATCAAATAGTTCATGGTAATTTTTGATGGAGTATGATAGAAATAGTGTTTCCATTGTATGCACCCTATATCAAACAGTTCATTAACAAATTTATTTGAGGCATTATATCAAAAACACTATTGAAAATTTATTTGAGGCATTATATCAAAAACACTATTTATATCATACTCCGTCAAAAACACTATTGGAAATTTATTTGAGGCATTATATCAAACAGTTCATTAAACAGTTCATGGTATAAAGTTTAGGGTGCATACAATGGAAACTTGGATAAAATTCTTCATATTTTTCCTTTGAGTCTTATGACATTACTCCAAAAATGGTTGGTAAACTAAATGTATGAATCAAAGAATAAATTTAGAGGAAAGAAACTAGATTGTTTGAATGAAATGTATAATAAAATAGTTCTATTAGGATCAGAAGGAATGAAGGTATTATTAAATTTTCTAGTACAAGACTATTAAATAAATATTACAAAAGCTAATTGACAAAAATGGTACTAATATGCACACATAGCTTGTCCCAACATTATGGGCATATTGTACTAGAATACAAACTCCCATTAGGCTTACTCTTTAGTTTATGAAATGGAGGCCATAATGCCTCTTGAGCTTAAGATTCTATCATTATGTATCTCCCTTAGTGATAGCATTGATGATTACACATATCAAGAACACCAATTACAAGAGTTTGAGACCTTGGATAAACAATAAGTAAACTCATTATACTTGATCTATGTACATATACCAAAGATAATTAATGAAAAAATAAAAATGGTGTTGTCCAATGAGCTTTACCATGAGGGGAACTCATCCTTCATATAAATCTAAATATAATCCAAATTTCATAGAAGTAATTTTTTTGGTAAATTTTGACCCAATTGGATTAGTCCTTTTACCATTATTCCCTAGTTCAACACTTGTGCATTTGGTTTTTTCACTCCCAATTGAAAATATATGAAATAACCAAATAATATCATCCATTTTAAATTATACTATTGGTGATCCTATTGTATGTGGGAAATGGTGCTTACTCATCACGTATTACCTTTCTTATACCCATTTCACCTAATGATATTTATTGTGTTATCCTTTCCATCTAGGGACAATTAGATTTACATATACCTTCACAATCACATCATTATCTATTTACACTTACATGATTATTTGTCAACATAGTCCCTCATAATTGATTATGACATGATAATTATCAAGCCAATTAGATCTATGTTACTTCATCACTTGGATAGGGATTCATTGTTTATGATCCTCACCCACTACATATATATGCTCCTCATCACATTATCTCCCCCATATAGGGGGAAAATCATTTTTAAATGCAACTTCATGACCGTATTTTACACTATTACATTTGCATGAGCTAACTATGTTATTAAGAGTCATCTTAACCCATTGAGGAGAATTAGGCATTATACTTATTAGGAAAATATAAATATATGTCCACTTTACTATATATATATTTAAAACTATTCTTCATATATCTATGTTAAAACTATTAAAAATTAAATTACATAAATCAATTTTAAATTTGTACAAATAAATAAATGACTTTGACTAAGAGCGAATATTTAAAATATAGCTATCCTCTTTGCAAAATCCAATTTGATTTGAGATATTTATGGACAAAAAATATGGATGAGCATGAGGTAAGTAAGAAAGAATAACCTTAATTTATATCTTCCCTCATCAAATAATTTCATGTTTAAAGAGTTTCTTAAGGCATATCCAATTATGAAAAACTATTATATACTTGTTATAACTATATTAAAGTATATCATGAATAAATTGAAAGGATAAAGAGTAAATCACTAAAAACACATATATAAATCATAGAAGTAAATTGATTAATATAAGGAGATTCAAGTGGTTGGATATTTTTTTCCAAGGAGTGGAAGAGGTTAAGAAGGAACCATCAAATAAATATAATATTTTAAATACTTTAAAAGAAAAATACATTTCTCCCTGCTCTAAATTGAAATGGTATTCCTTCTAAGATGATAATAATTGAAAAAGAAGAAAATAATCATTATGAAGATCAAGTACCATTGATAAGTTTTAAGAGATCAAATAAAATATTCAACAACAAAAGAAAAAAGAGAAAATAGTTAATGCTCAAGAAACTACTACAACCAAGTTACTGTGTTATAAATTCTCCTCTTATGTAGTCTTCATTTCCCTATAAATTGCACCTCCTTGTACAAATTAGATATTGATCACCATATTAGTGAAACAAATTTAACATTTTGAAATGGTTAAACATTATTATTATTTTTATTTGTATAAGTATAATTATTATGGGTTAATTTCTCCTCTCCTACTCTTCCTAATAAGGTTCTATTTTAAAAGCCTCATATAAATGTTAGGGTTCTAACTTCTAAAAATTGAATATAGTGTCAACTTAATCTCATTAGACAATGCTCCCCTAGTATTAATGGGGCCAACTTTTTATCTATCAAACTCGGCTATGTTTACATTGAATAAGAATTTGATACCTTTATCATGATACTTGAACTAAGATATCTTGGTTCTAATTTTAGTCATTTTATCTAAAAATTATTGGTGACATATCCATTCGTGTTTAGTTTTAATCATTTATTATTGCAATTAATTATTACAAGGAGATTCTTGTATTCCATCCCCACCATTTTATTCTAAATATTTGACATTTTCTTTCAACTTAAAGTCTAAATTTACATTTCTTAATAGGGTATACATGAGGATTTTCAATTAAGTATCCTCAAAGTAAAAATAGAAACATTAATATGTGGATCAAAAGAGTGTCTGGATGCACATCACTGTATTAATAAATTATAAGATTGTAAAGGAAATGTTTATGGAAGAAATAGCTATCTAATAGAGGGAATATAATGTATTGGTATCTAACTATTACATATTTTAAATAAAGCCCCTTTAAAATCTATCGTATTGCCATTTAATGAGTCAACTAGGTTCAAAATTATTTTCATCTTATTCCCCCAAAATTCATCACCTTTACAAAAAAACTTGATTTCATCTAATTTATCTTATTTATTCTCAAATCACATTAAAATCACCACCTTAAACTCTAAGAAATATTTGGTAACTTATTTATTTTATCTTCATTTAGAAAGGGGTGTGAAGGGGATTTAGAACCTTTTAAAGTTTCTTTCAAAATAACTAGGAAGATTTTATTCATTGCCTTTCTTGTTGCTTTTAGGATTAAAGTGTTATGAATTTTGTGCCTTCATTCTTAAAAATTCTTATGTCAACTCATTTAGCATTTCCATGATCTTTTTATATGGGAAAGGTCAACATACAATGAGGTAGACACTTTCCATTTTTTTTATTCCTTAATTAGTTCTTTCTAGGGAAACTTTTAGTCTTTTCAAACACCTTACAAAAATATGATAAATGTGTGATTATTTTTCTTTCCACTTTATAAATTTTTGATGTGCTTGGATATATAATTGAGACTCATAATGTACAATGATAAAAATTTAGTATATATGAAAGAAATATTTTCGAGACATCAAACTACCATTCTACATAACTTTCACATGGAAATAAGAATATTATTTTATTTTAACTAAAGAAATTGTGTGTACTCTATCTTGAAAATTACTAATTAATTTTGAATTATATACTTATAATTTAAAATAAGAGCATCCTTTGTAACATGGAATAGATAGGTTAATTTTAATGAAATAAAATATGTTTTTATATTAAGAAAAATTTACAAATATATGGAACTCATACATCAAGAGAAATTGACTAAGATGTAACTTTGTATATGAGAATTAAGATGCTCGAATAATTTATATAGCTTCTTTCAATAATTAACATTAGAAATTAATACTTGGTCCATATTGTATACCCACCACCCAATGGTCTTGGAATGGATGCATTTAGATGGAGAAGGATTTCAAAAGGCTCATGGTACTTGTGGACCCCTCAAAGGAATGATATATAACACATGAACTTTATTTATGAAATTTGGTCTTTTGTTGTTGGCTTCTAGTATGGATGTTATCTATACTTGGTGGAATTCTTATTTGAGACTCTCAATCTTCCATTGTTGGTTTCTAGTGTGATTATACAATGCTGTAAATATATTAATTTCTAATGTTAATTATTCAAGAAGGTTTGTTTCATAAGAGAGAGACCTATGTTCACATATTCCAAGGCATGTTATTATCCACAATGCATGGCACTTCTTCACATCTCTACCAAGTTATAAACAGATACAGATATGCCATTTCCATGGAGGAGATTGATGATTTAAAAAGAAAATATCATGCCATTTCTTTCTTGAGAAGTCATGTTTGCATTCATGATTTGCAACTTCCATCTTCATCCAAAAAGAAATTTTGTTATCATTATGTGCCTGATATTAAAACAAATCAAAACCTTCGTTTGAGTATGATCGTCAACACAAAGGTAAACGAGTGGAAACAAAAGAAAGCTCGGTTAATGGCTTTCAACATGTTGGTGGAAAATCTACATCTTTTTGAAAGTGGCTTCCTAGCTTATCAGTCTTATGTTTAGTAAGGTTTTGTAATCTCCACTGTGTTATGTATTCAGGTCACGGGTATATCTAGTATGATGTCTTCTTTTGGGTATTTTGGGTGCATAAGAGAATGTGCATATGTAATGATGTATTCAACCAATGTGCTTTTGTAACATTGTAATAAGACAATTGGTCATTTGTACTAGGACCTCACTGGTCTTTTTGATATTTTGTAAAATTTGTTACTCAAACTGCAATTGGCGGTTTTCTTGCTAGTTCTTTCCTGCCATTATGTCTGCCTAAACCAGCTATATGTAAATATTATATATAAATAAAATTATAAGTGGTCTCCACTTTCTTAAAAAAAGTTCTTGTAAATGTCCACATCTTTTCCTTGACCGCAGTTGCTATTTCTTAAAAATTCTTATGATTTTTTTTTTCATAATGTTGGTCAATACTTTCTTGTAAATGTATTCTATAGTCCATACTCTTAAATATCATAAGAATATGTCATAAGATAGTGGAAAAAATGAAGATACATGTTGGTTTAGTTCTCATAAACTCTCCTAAAAATAATTGAATTCCTACATCCTAACTAGAAATACCATGAGGGGTTTCGATCCCATTTTAGACAAAAAATATTCTTATATTGATCACTAGTTCACTTGGACCAACTAAAGAGATGGTGAACTAAGGGAAACTTAGTTGTATTGATAGATTAAAACTTAGTTATTTCTCTTTCCATTGTCCCCTCTCCACAAAACACCCTTATTTAAGTAGATTCTATTAAGCCTATCTCACATACCACCTCCCAATTCTTTAAACTTTTCAAACTTCTTATTCCTCATACCTAATAATCTATCCTTCAAGCTCAACGCTTCCCACCTCAATCAAATTGATCACCTTGCTTCCCTAATATCCCTTTGGTTGATGTTCCTAGACCTCATCAAAATGGTAAGTGGATACAATTGTGGAATGATGTGATTAAATCTATTGCACTGCCTTACTATGATCTTACAATAAAAATATGGCTAGAAAGAGATCTAGAATGGAAAAAAATATGGATCCAAATAGAAAAAAAAACTTGTTTGGCTTTAGCACTTTCTAATAACTTTTCTGAGTGGTTGCTTCGTTTAAATAAAACTTAGGAGTTTGGACCTCATTTTTGGTAGAGGTCTAGAATTCAAGGAATGAGCTTCACACATTGGATGAAAGGATATAAAAGGGATACAAAATTAATTTTAGTTATCTCAAAATATTTACATTCTAGAGAGTGGATAAATATCTCATTTGATCAAGAGAGAGTAGTTTTCCATGGCAACTCTAATGATATTAAATCTATTTTCCTCCAACATTACAAATATTTTTTAATTGATCTAGTTGAAGGAGATCCATGTCAAGATATAGTGAAAAATTATGGGCATAACAATTATATATTTTTAACATAAAATGCATGGTTGGATTAGTGAGATGTTACCTCTTGTACAGGGGTCAAAATTTGTGATTTTGGTTTCTTTTGTTCAGGTTAAGTTGCAAGCCTTGTCCAGTTTAAAATGCGTTTGTTAGTTTTAACAATTCAATTTATAGCTTTATTCAATTTAACAATTCATCCTCTTTATGAGATTCTTATGGAATATTGATATTCTAGTGTGAATTCTTAATTTTAGACATACCTTAACTAGATAAATTTAGGTTCAATGAAGGAAATAGAACTTTTTTTTCACTTACATAATCCTATTTTTAAGTTCATTTATGTTAACAACTATTAGATTAAATATTTTTATCCCTAATTATTTTCAAATAATTTTATATTAATCTTTGTATTCTTAATTCCTTTCTTTCATCATTTCATTTAAAAATTTGAACCATTTAAGGATGTATGTATAGATTATGGTTGATATTTCCAATTCTTTTTAAATTGTTAATGGTATGAAAATAATTATTGATGAGTAGATGAATTATTACAACTATTTTATGTTGTATTCCTTTATCTAGATATATTATTTACCAAAGGAATCTCATTCTCTTTTTAGGTTGTCTTTGTATATATATATATATATATATATATAACATGTAAAATGTAGATCATGTTCCACGAACAGATTCTTTGTTTGCAAATACTAGTGATGAAAGTTAAAAAATTGAGAGATTCATTATACAGGTGCAAACCGAGGATATATATAATTGAACCATGCATGTTAATATTGCATAGTCTAGAAAAACTAAAAGATGAACTTAGGAAGTTAGTGCATATTCCTCGGATACAAGTGGCATATTCTTTCCACATAAAGGGAAGAGAAATTACATGGTGACATTCCTTAAACAAATGCAAGGATAGTGTGTAATGCCCTGTCGTGCGAACCCCAAAGGACAACAAAACACCGCACAATTTTTTTTTTGAAAGTGAAACATAACATAAGATGAACATGAACATATATTACATATAATCAATTATACAATTACCATGACGATTACATCCTCTGGGGTACACATGATGGCGTCACAGAAACCTAAAACTAAAACCATAACGTTAACAAATGAATCAAGATTACATAAAGATAACATATAACCATTGATGATCAAAGGAAATATAAAGGATGCATACATCATTCTATTACATTTCAATTCGTAGTTCAACATTACAATGGTGGAGCATATCTCCACAAATACAACACATCATGGATGCAATAATACATTACAATTGTTTCAGGAGTACATTACATCACTTCAGGAGTACATATGTGTCCTGTTGTGCAGAGGAAAAGATACATCAAAGAAGAATAAGATACAAAGTGAAAAGTAGTCCTCAACCAAGTGAAGCTCTGGAAACTCTATATCCACTTCTGCATCATGAACACAACCTGGGAACCCAATGGGGTGCATAGCACATTCCACCCAACCATGTGGACCCGAAAGTCCACCCCCCGTGCTAGGAGTTGACAAGAAAGATCCCCATTCTTCAACCAAAATAGTCGAATGAACCAAAAAAAAATCAAACTCCTCAACAAGGATACGACATAAGGTAACAACCCAAAACATTTCCATCACATAGCCACAACAACATAATGAAAATTCCAATCAAAACTAAATGTCAATATTGTAGATCAACATTAAGTAACCATAAGAGGTGCAACCAACAATAGGATCCAAAGCCTTCGAATGAAAATGCAATATCAACCAACAGTAAATAACAAGGGCACCTTTCATTAACATCAATCAAGTTGCCATGAGGCATATGTGCAACACTAAAAGATAGAACTTGGAGGCTTCAACATCAAACATCAAGAACCAATTGCCTCAATAACATCAACAATTCAATCAACACTCCCAGAGGCAACCAAACAAGGGAAAATAAACGTGTACTGTAGGAGAGTGTCATCGCATGGCCTTACATGGATTATCCAAGCAACCTATCACAAGGTACCGCCTTCATCTATGGTTATCCAGGCAGCCTATCTCAAGGCACCGCTCCATAGGGTGACTCATGCAGAACCACTTACCTTTCATGAGGACAAGGTAGTGATCTTACGAACCAGGTCTTCTCATCCCATCCTTAGCCTATGAAAGCACTAACGGTATGGGTGAGGCTCATAATTAATCTTTTTTAGTGTTTATCTACCCAACCTACTAGTTAATTAATTACATTATCACTTGCTTAAGAAACTCTTCCATGGGTTATCCAAACAACCCCTTTATGCGCCAGCCCCTATGAAGAGCCACTCTCCCTACGACACCAAAACTAAATACAAGCAAGGGGTGTACCTCGGCTCACATAAAAATCAAATTGTGCATAACTCACAACATGCAAGGCAAGAACCATCTCACAAACCCATTCCATATCACTGAAACAAGAACAAAGGAGGTACCAGCCACAAAGCTCAAAATCAGAAATAAGATCAATGAATCACAAAGGTCCAACCATGAAAAATGAATATAATTCAAGTTTTCTCCATTGCCTCTGGAAGCCTAAAATATCAAAAATCCATAAACTCCCACAACAAGGTAATTCAAACTCTTGGGTTCCCAACCATCTCAAAGTGACTACAAGAAGGTTATTGCAAAAAGTCTCCTCAATCAGACTTAACACAAAAGGAAGATTCACATCATGGGGCCACAAAACGACTATATAAGTTTCATAATCATAAACTGAAAGGAGTAAGATAAAAGTGGCATCATCATAAAGAGATCTCTAGATTCAAGCAAACATAATCAATTTTGACAAAAATTCAACTGGGCATCCAAGGGAGACCTCTATCTCTCCTCTCAAGATACCCTTGCAATATGACAACTAATCACCCTTAACAAAGACAACAATTATGACAACGACATCAATCAACGATACACAATATCAATTTGAAAACCAACCCAATCAATCATGATAACCATCAAAATTCACCTTTAAATATATGAAAACATTCATAATCATAAAGACTAATGGACGCTCGGTTTACATTTTACTCATTTGTTCACTACAAAGACATTTTAACTCACAATGATAAATCATAAGAACTTCCAAATAATCAAATTCGAGATTAAATCCTTATCCTCTCTTAATATACACATGATGGACCATCAAGGTTATTATATCCATCAAAGGAAACTATTTGTCAACAAGATAAAACAATACTTTCGTTTGAACAATAACCAATAAAACCATTACTCATCCACATAGTCGAAGGCATCAATATCAACATCAAACATTAAACACGACACAAAAATCACTCTAAAAACTACATCCAAGAGGAACACTAGGCTATCTCACGAATCTCGTTCTCATATAACAAACAATTCAGGAATAAGACAATTACCATAGTTTCACGCATAAAAGCGAAAACATTGAATATGCAAATGTATGATAAGCACTATTTTAAAACACACATTACATTTGTCAATTCTAAGAATTCCTTCCGGAAAGGAATCATTATCCTTTTTCTCCCTTTAATCTAATTAACATACTTTAGCTAACAACCCTAATGTAATCGATTGCAACTCGAAGTATAGAATTTATCAACATATCTATGACCTCACAATAAAAATACCTTTCTTTCATATTAACATAACTAAGGATTACTTATTAATTTAAAATTCTAGTTCTAGCTCCTATGGATTTACCGTAGTTATTTAACTTAATTTCAATTTCAACTATTTCATAGAATTACTATTCTAATTAATAATACTATCACTATTTATTTATTATTATTATTATTTTGTATCTAATCCTTACATATTTATATATATTTAATTGTTCATCTTTACCATATATAAATATTTATATATATTCCATTTACTTTCTTTTAAGAAAAAGATAAAAATCCCATTTAAAATACCAAAAGATGCCTTCCCTTTCTAAAAGCAATGTTACTAAATGTCTAATTTAATTTATCTTTATTTAAATTGGTACTTTTCCCAACACCAAGGAAAGAGTAGATACTTTATTATGATAACATTAAGGAAACTATATTATCTTATTTATTTATTTTTATATATAAAAATGAAGACTTCATACGGGAATAAATGTGGAACCCTTTATTCACTCCACTAAAAGTGATTTCCATAATACTTATGGATACTAACAAAAATGCTAGTGCTAATAAAGCACAATACGTTTGGACTAAAAATTTCATATAAGAAGTTTAAGCAATAAAAGAAGTGTGGGAGGTGCGTTCTGCTAGAAAAATAAATGCCATCATTTCTCTTTTCTGAGAGACAAGGTCTACCTTCTAATGTCTATTACATAGGCAAGATAATTCTTAAGAAAAATAAGAGATCTTTTAGTAATATACAAAATGCTATATTTCAGATCCGCAAGAGACATGCAAGAGACAAGCAAGAGTATATGATGGTATGTAAGACAAAGCACACACTATATATTTGACAAATTGCTTTTGGGAATAAGGACGCATAGACAAGACATGAAAAACTATTTGACAAAATGCCACAAATATATGTGATCTCATGGAATGAAATGAGTTGCAGGATATGTACAAAACGGATTTGTTGCAAAGACTTAAGAAATGTTGCTGGGAGGTGCGATGACTGAGACATGCTGACAATGAAATCAGAGAGATTATTTAAACCCCTACGCATTCTATTTTCTTGTACAACAGGTGTGACAGGCTGCCAATAGATTCAGGAAGGCTATTTAAACTTATACACTCTCTAACGTCTAAAAGCTTTAGCTATGATAGGTTGTGAATGGTATCAGGGACATTATTTAAATTAATACCCTGTCCAAAGTCTCAACACTGTGGCAGTGATAGACTGCCAAGAGAATCAAGGGGGATTTTTAAACTCTTACACCCTTCTATATTCAAGTGTTGCGATTATGATAGATTGTCAGATCAATCAAGCAAGTCATTTAAACCTTTAAACTTCCTATCATGTTCAAGTGCCGCAGCTGGGACAGGTTGATAAAAGAATCAGAGAGTTTATTTAAACCTCTACAATTTTCTATTTCAAGTATTGCAGAAGTGATAGGTTGTTGACGTATTAGGGAGGCTATTCACACCTCTACAGTCTTCTACACTTAAGTGATGTTGCTGCGACAGGTTGCAAAAGGTATCAGGGGGACATTATTTGAAACTTATACACTTCCCAATGGATTTTAATCACCCATACCCAGGCATGCGATCTGATTCATAGAATGCCTCAAGGAGATGTCAACTCAAGGGATGAGACACCATGATTGTAGAATGAGCACAAAATGGATTTTGCAAGGAAGCTCTCAAAAATTTTGAATTAAAGAAGCCAGTTAAACCTGTGGTGCCCAATGAATCATACCAGCTTAAACGCTGGGGGTTTCCATCATTAAAAACAGAGGCAATTTTCTTAAAAGAAACAAACTGAAAAATAAGCTTGCACCATAATACTGTGTCAAGGCAGATTTGCATGCAAAATGTGGAACACAGACTAGGCACATAACTGTTTGACAGAATGCCTCAAATAGATGTCATCCCATGGAGGGAAATGATTGCGGGTTATGTACAAGATGGATTTATTGGAAAGGCCTTAGAAACTTTCAAGAAAATGAGATTGGTTGTGCCAAGCCAAAAATTTCGTTTCCCTACCCAGCATCAATGCTGCTACGTAGGATAAAGGATGCTATAATGCTGAAACCTAAATGTGCGCACTATTAGAATCTTGGCCATAACTTTCTTATTTAATAAACATACTCTAAGACTCTGTCATAACCATGTTTTCAGGCTTCATCTTACTAAATCGGAGAGGTGAAAGATTAGTCTGTGCAACACAAACAAAGCACGTAATCTGATTGACAGATTCCTCTAAGAAATGTGATCTTATGGAATGAAATGAGTGCGGGGGACGCGTTGAAAGGTGTTGTTAAAAGACTCTAGAAACTTTCATTAAAATTTAATTTGCGAGTAACTTCCCTCAAGAGTCTGCACAGAATGTGGCATACCTGGCTAAACTCCTCAACTTGTGCCTTTATCCTCTCCTAGAAGATACATATGAGGGTTGTGAAATGTAGGACATGGCGCATGAACTATTTTTATCCAATGCCTCAGAGGATGTAGTCACATCTAGAAGGAAGGCCGCTTGCCAAAAATGATGGAAAAGAGGCAGACCTGATCCAATAACTATTTAACTCTTTGGTAGACATGTATGAAAAAAGTTGGAATCTTAGACAAGCCCCCGTGAACTGAAAAAAAAACTTTTTTTTTTCAAGAATGTGATTTGCTCCCCAAATAATGCCATCCTCCCACAAAGAGGAACATGTAGAAAGTTCAAGACAAGTGGCTCAACGCATGCAAAAATCTAGACTACAGACAAGGCACGTGTGCTGAAGATAGAACGCCTCAACAAACGTGGTCTGCTCTCCACGCAACAACTGCAACATTTGCATTAAAATAGATTTTATTTTATTTTATTTTTATTATTACTTTTACTTTCTCCTCTAAAGGTAATGTGAGCATTAAATTATCTGCTATATATTAAATTTGACATTTCCTTTGCTAATTTAATTTTAACTTTATTGTAATTAGTTTGTTTACAATATAAATTTGATTAAATTATAGAAATTTAAATTTAAATAATATAAATAATTTTTTTAGAATAATCAAAAGGAGAGGAATTAACATACTATACATATATATATACATATATTTTAATATATCTGAGCTTTATGTGATTAATATTTATTATTTATAAATACTATCATAGTTCATGATTCAATTACTTGTGGCTCAATTAATTCAACCACATAAGAGCACGTGATTGATTAAGTTATTTAAATGATCAATTTTACACTTGATTCTCATCATGCATTCCTTAATTATTACATACAAGTATATATCTTATCATTGGGATTATCACATTATCTATGTATATACACTAGAATATAGATGAAACGAAGCGTAAGAACACATATAAACATCCAATCATAAAAATTCATGAAATAGTATAAGATCGACTCTATAACATGTCCTACAATGTTCCTATAACAAAATATTATGCATGACTCATTTAGAGGGTGGCGGTTTGAAGGATCTCTCTCATATCTAATTCTTGATATATCTAGTCAAATTGGGAGATCATGTATTATATCTAGATTTTAATTAACCAAATTAATTTGGATGATAAAACAACAAGACCTCTCAAGTCACAAATAAGCAACTTACTCATACAACATGAAGGACCAAAAGCAGAGGGTTGCTAAGCATAGTGTCACCAAAGAAATGATAAAAACCACTTGTTTTCCATTTTATTAAAATGTGTGTAAGGTTAGGGGATACCAAGTCACTAGATGTGTCAATCATGCTATGGCCTCATTGATCTACCCACGATTTCTCACAGCACATGGTCTATACCCAAACAATGACCAAATTCCATTGTATTTTGTTCAACAGTTGTATGCTGAGGTCCATTTGGGCCTCAAAGTTAACTACTTGGATATTCCACCATATGTTGGTTAGGGGCGTGGTAGGATTGCTGATAGGCCCACCTATCATCGAGCAAATAGACCACCCCCACTGTTTAGGGTATTGGTTGGTGAGGGTCTCCGGCTTCACCCCA
>VDFB02056346.1:0-12975 GCA_007258455.2 Sequoia sempervirens | reverse complement strand
TGCATCTTGTAAATATTCCTCAACATTTTCGAATGTCTTTTTGTAAATTGTAATTACACCAAGATCAAAGATGTAACATTTTGAAAACAAATTACACTTTGACTTTGGTCAAAGTTAGGTGAGATCTCCTAAAATCGCTCACCTAATTTTCCTTGATTTTCTCAATCTCTTTCCTTCTTTTGCTCATCCCTCTTTCTATATAATGCGAGGGATTTTCATTGTAAATTATCCTTTAGTGTTTTGCAACGAAGTGCTGCCCTTTTTGAAACAAATTTGTGAAACTTTGCGTTCATGCTTTGTGAATGAGATTCGATTAATAAAGAAGAGGATTGCAAGCCAAACTTTGCGTTGGATTCGATACTTTTGTGAGTTGATCTTATTTGGTGGTGATTAGCTTGAAGAATCTGAAGGACTCTAAGTAGTTGATGTAAACTTTGTGTTACATTTATTATTTAGATTGCATTTTTATTTATGTTTATCATTGGTTGAATGATCTACAAGACTTTGCGCTTGTAATTATTCATGCTCTTGCATGTTCTGGTTGAATGATCTACAAGACTTTGTGCTTGTAATTATTCATACTCTTGGATACTTTTGTCGAAAGATCTACAAGACTTTGTGCTTGTAATCGTTCGTGCTATTGGATACTTTTGTTGGATGATCTACAAGACTTTGTGCTTGTAATCGTTCATGCTGTTTGAAGAATCGTTGCGTCTAAGAAGACTTTGTGCTTCTAACGTAGCAAACGGTACGTCTACAAAGATCCAACACTGATAAAGCTACGGAACGACTTTGTGCCTTCGTGAGCTTTCCCTTTTTACTTTGTTTTGTTTGTTGTTAATCACTTCTAGTATCTCTACGCTTCACTTTGACGAGATAGAGATATTGGTATTACTGCTAGTTGTTAGTTTTAGGTTATTAAGAATTCTGAACTTCCAACGGTGAAGCATTGTAAACATCTTCTCTGAAAAAAGAGAGAAGGATGAATGTAACACACCCCCCCCACTCCGTGAATTTCGTGTACATTTTGTAATTACTTGTTTGATTTACTATCGCTTCTGTTAGCAGTAAGAAGGGCGCGTCCCCTTTCCGAGAGAAGAAATTCACATCTCACATAGCTGTGGCTGAAGTCCAAGTTGTGTAATCTATCGAAAGCTGATTACATAATTTTCACCCAACACAATCATCATCGAGGATCTTTTGTTTGATGCTCTTTCCTTGAGTAGAACTTGCATTAGGCCATCTAGTCCACTCAACATTGACCATCATCAGTTGTAGAGGCTCATGCACCTCAAGCATCCTCTCCAATAGGATGAAGTATGTGGCATAGCTACATTCATTAATTCAATGATTCATTAAAAAATAAAAATTTAAAACAAAATCAGATTATGAATACAAATTGAAAGTGAAACAAAATGAAGTAAATGGCATACCTTGTATCAACAGGTTTGAGAAACTCCTTCTTCGAAAATGTCCTGAAAAGAGCAAGTGAGGTGTGGTGGTTGCAAATGAACATCTGAATTTCTCTAGCTTCTGCCACCGTTTTCTTCACCCAATCCATCTTCCCTATGTCTTTCAATGCATTGTTCAATGCATGAACACAACATGGGGTCCAAAATATGTGCCTGTAAGTACCCTCCACCATCAACCCAGCCGATTTGCACACACGTGCTGAATCGGTGATCACCTACACCACATTTGCAGCCCCAACCTCCTCTATGGCATCTCTCAAAATGGAAAATTGGAAGTCAGCATCCTTACGTTTCCCTGAACAATCTACGGCTCTAAGAAAATAAGAACCAGCAGGGCATGTGACTATGACATTGATGAGTGGCCGACGTCTACAATCAGTCCACCCATCCATCACTATAGAGCACCCCGTCCTCATCCATGTTTGCCTCATCTCCTCCATTAACACATTAACTTTGGAGTACTCTTTGTCTAGGAGGGTGGTGCGTAGCTTATGATCTCCAGGGGTACAAATGAAGGACCAACAGCAACTAAGTCTTTCACCATTTGTTTGAAATAAGAGGAACGGGCCACATGAAATGGAATGGCATGGGCAAAAAAGAATTTGGCAATGGAGGATTCACAGGTTTCTCGTGCTTGGTTTTGAAACATGGACTCAACTGAGGCTCCCTTATCACCACCAATCACCTTCCTCTTTCCTCTTAAGATAACACTACTACCAACCGTGGAAGGACTAGGAGTAGGAGTAGGCATAGACGATTGTGAACTTGGGAAAGAAGGAGACCCAGTTTGAACCCCACCATCACACTCCATTTGAATTGTTTGGCACTCTATAAATAGTGCATCTGTCAATGCAGGACACGTTCTAACTCCATGGCCCACCTCACCCAAAAAATGAGACCTAACTCTAGTGTAGCTGCCCCTAAACTCCTTTTCACAAACATGGCACAACCAAACCCTACTCCCCCCTGAATTTTTTTGTCTTTCACCCATGGCTGTCACAAATTGAAGGAATGGTTTTTTTTTTTTTTTTGGGTGTTTTGCATAGTCCTTCATAGTTTTGGAATTGGTTGATGAATGATGGTGTTGGGTAGGGGTTATTTGCTCTCTAGTTTGCCTTCTAACTTGCATTTCAACTTCACTATCACTCCCACCCTCACTGTTGCTCATGTTTTTTGTTTTTAGAATGCAAGTGTTGACTGAAAATGAAAAAAATAAAAAAAATCAGACTATGAATACTTCATATTTTGCAAAAAAATGAAAAAATAAGAATAGTGAAAGAAAATGCATACCTTTTTGATGGATTTGCACTCCCAACAACACTCTTTCAACCTCCTCTCCTCCTTCAAACAGCTGCTCCTTCTCCTTCAATGGCTGCAATTTTTTTTCTTCTCAAACCCTTGGCTCCCTACACAAACAAAATGAAAATAATGAACTTTTAGAGGCCTCCTTTCATTCATAAGAGAGTAAAACATAGTAGGGCCCACACATGCCACATAGGCAGGGCGTTATTTTTAAATTTTTTGCTTTTTTTTTTGAGTTTAGGCGCTTTAAAACTGGGCCGCTGTCCTCGACAATGAGGGACGCCTCACTGCCCCCCACCCCCCTGTGTCCCCGTCTCTTTGGGATAAGCCGCCCCCATCCCCTGGACAAGCTTCGCTGGGATTGTTCCCCCGCCTCCTTGTCCCACTCCAAGACGCCCTCGAACCACGGGGATTTGGGGAGGGGGGGACCCCTGCAACCCTGCATTTTTCTGCTTGGAAATGGCGAATTTTCCAGACTTAACCAGATTTTTCATGCATTTCATCCTTTTTTGAGTTGATTTTCTATGATTTTGCTTCAAATCTGATTAATTTTCCAGAATTTTGATGCTTTTAAGTCTGATTTTTCTCATCTTTTGACTGATTTTCTAGAATTTTCGCTTGCTTTTCCAGATTTTTCAATGATTTTTCAATTTTCTCTTTGATTTTCTGGGTGATTTTTCAATTTTTTTGGACTTCTGAGTGGATTTTTGGAATTCGAGACCTTTCCAAATATAGAAATTTGCCAAAAATAGAAACTTTCTAAAAATAGAAAAAGCAAAACCCTAAAAAATAGGGAACCCTGTTTGGTGAAAAAATGCCAAAAATGAAAAAGTGAAAAAGCAAGATTTCCTAAAAAGTAGGAAGTCTCAGAATTGGCCAATTCACAGGTGATCTTCGTTTCCTAGGCCTTCTGAGTGCTTCCATGATGTCTACGCACTGATTCAAGCATGGATTACTGACTTGGCTCGGGTAACTCTCGGCAAACTGACTTGAAACTCTTAACAAGGTGACCTCACGAAACCGTTGTAAGGAGACAAAACCCTAAAAACTAGCAGACAACTGGGGGTCCCCATTGACGATGGGGCGATGTGTGAAAAGGTCACAACAGGTCCAAGACTAAATGGACATATATTAACACACCAAAAAAAATAATCCATTCTGTTTGAGTTACTGTCACCCAACTGACCTGGTCTTCAACTTTGGCTTGTGCCTTATCCTCTTTCACACACTTGCCTCATTGAGGAGGAACCACCACTTGCAACCCAGGCAACAAGGCTGTTACAAGTGAATTTACCATTGAACCCATCAGTAGGGGACCTATCATCTAGCCAAAATCCACACAAGCAGTAGGTTTTCCTAGCTTTTTGATTTTGAATTAACCTATGGAACCATTTAGGTGTTAGGGGTCAACTCAAATAAAGGAATTAAATGTATTGAGTTAGAAGGGTTTGTCTATAAACATGCAAGGTTTGTGGTCATTTTGGGAGGTTTGGAACCTCAATGCTCACATCCCAAATGAAAGTGTAGGGGGACTTATCACCTACCTCTACAATGGGAGTCTTCTTTATGTTGGTTCACCCTTAGCTGCCTCATTTTTAAGATAGTTTTCCTCTACCGCACAGTATTTTATGTATCCTTGCTTGAAGCTCTTTCTATTTCCGCCTCTTTGTAGCTGCCTTGCTTTCACCTTTTCTCTTTGCTTCTCTACCTACCTTTGGCCCAAGGTTGGTCATTCTCAACTTGTTTACACTAGCATTAGCATTTATAGTTGCAGGGTGAGCCTTGAATCAACTTTTCAGCCATTGATCCTCTAGGATCATTGTGATATAGGTCATATCTCTGTTACTTGGAGTTAATGTTGTCTTTGTTGAGGAATACTTAGTGTTCTTGAGAAAGAAAGAAAGAAATAAAATTTATCTATGTCCACAAATGACCGTTTTTGGTCAATGAGACTGGAAAGTATATTCCATAAAAAGTGAATTATTTGTTTGAATGCACAAATTTGATAATCTAGTTTAATTAGGTGGATAAGCTTCTTGAGTATGTTTGGTTGGATACTATTTTTTATTTCCAGTTTCTTGATTGTTTAGACCTGAAACTCATATTTTACATTTCTAAACTAACCATTGTTATTGAGTTGTTTCCATCACTATATCAAAATGGCCAAAGGCTCTAATCCATAAGCTTGATTTCCAAGTTGTACAATCAAATTTTTCTTTGTGGCCACCATCACTTATGTTGTCAATCCTTCAAAATTTTAGTGTTGAGTGAATTGATCTATAAGTCTAGAAACTTAGATGACCAATATTGCTTGTGCAGAGGGATATGTCAAGAATCATTGGACATTAAGTTGTTTACCTCTACCCTTAGTTGGGATAAATTAGAACACTAAGATGAGTGTTCCTTGATTGAAGGTGTTAGTAGAGGGATAAAGTGAGTCATTCCAAAATAAATAGGTGAACGTCATATGGTGCTACCCATTGTGGGATCTACTAAGTAGAGGGTTCCTACCAAATCTCTTATAATGGAGATTTTGTGAGAAACTCATCATTCTTATTTACTTGTGTGGTGTGTGGAGAATCCCACAAGGACATCAACTATTGCATTGCCATTAATTCTTCTGGAGGATAGCAGATCTATAGAGAATTTTCTAAACTGAATTTGATGCAATATCCATTTTTTTTCTCTTACTATGTTACTCTATTAGGATATTTCTTGGAAATAAATATGTGAATAAATAAAATATGAGACCACTTCAAGGGGGTGATCTCCAAAAATCATAATTTGAGAATATTAATTTAACTTCAACTTATGATGGTTTGGAAGAGACTTTCTCTTCCTTGTTTATAGACATGATTAGGTAGGAACACACCCCTTTGTCCTAATTAGGTTGGCCTAAGGAACTAATTACAGGTAATAAATGAAAATATTAAAGTTAAGATGGCACAAGTGCTTAACCTTATTACATTTAGAAACATGAATATTAGGGGCATAACACATGCGCATCCCCTTCAAAAAAGCATTGTTCTCAACGCTTAGCAAATCTGGATGCTTCTATATGAATTGCTCATTTTTCCATGTTGCACTTTCAGTTGACAGATTGTTCCACTTAATTAGAAATTTAGAAATGACTTGGTTTCACAATTGCTACACTTGTTTCTCTATGACTGCCTCAAGTTTCAAAATAAACTTCCCTTCTTCATCTAACTCAAGCAATTTTGATTGGATTGAAAGCTTGTTACTGTTATCAATCAATATTGCGCCCTTGCTAAGTTGCAGAACTTAGCTTATTGGTTACATGGGGACTTTTCCAGGTTGTGGGTCACCTAAACGAAAAAGAACCTCCAGAGAGGGCCGGTTCCCTTGGTACCACCTAAGCTAAGTAAACTACTGATGCTTGCTGAGAAAAGAGAGAAGGATAACATGAAAATGAAACCTAAACTCTAAAATGTGATGCACCAAATGATTCTTTCAAACCTATACTATTGTTTTGTAACTTACAATATGACCAAAATGAACAAGTTGCTTCAGCACAACTCGAGTTTCTACATGCTTACACATAAGTATTTCGTAGGAAAGATGAGGCACTTTTTCAATTCTAAAAGGAAAAAAACAATTATCTTCACAATTAGAAGTTTCCAAAACTACTATCATAACCTATGACCTGCATAAGGCATGCATATTTCTGCAAGAAGGTGCTCAAAGAATGAGACATAGATTGAGGATTCATATCAAATCACAGAAAATACATCTATCATTCATACATGCACACAAAAAACAGATTGGAGAAGGCAAATTACTTGTCTTTTATTGATCAAAAGAAGTGTTACATAGCTGTGTACAAATCTGAAAGTGGAGTTTCATTGCTGCTCCAGCTAGAAAGAACTCCAAAAAGTTACAATACTAGGACTAGAGAGAAAAGAACTAACTGAAAAACACTTCTAAAGCTTGCTTATATGTTTTTCAACAACTTACAAGGTAATAGGAGTATGTGTGAAAGAGAGAAGGATAAGTCTTCACTTGAGTTGGCTGGCTCAAGCTCCCTTGCTCGTCCAAAACAATAAAGCCTACTTTGCAGCCCCTTAACAAGCTCCAAAAAGGCATTTGAATGCTGAAAAAGTCATGCCTTTACCTTATCTACCATTAAGGTACCTCAAATAACTCATAGATGCTTGTAAATGCTCCAAAACAAGGTCAAAACCACATCCTAGATGCCTGCAACTATCAATAAATGCATGAAAAAGAGTTACAACTGCTCATTTAAACTCTCAACTGCTGCGAATTTCTTATCCCATGCTTTTAGGACATGTGTTGAAGGTGAGAAATTTTCATAACTGTCATTTTGCTCTCACATTTTTGACTGTCCATCATGAGTTATCCCCTTGTTGATTGCTTAGTCAATGCATTGAGTATCATTCCTCCTTTTGATCTATTGCTAAGCTAACATAACCACTGTCACACTGTTGACAACTCTGCCCTTCATGATTGTGCATTGTTCTTGTTTACAAATTCTGCCATGTTGAGCATCACAATCCCATCATAGACATCACTCTCTACTTCACCCATAACTAGAAAATGATATACCCTGCTTCCATACTCACAGCACTGTCAAAACTAACAGTCTCTAACTAAAACATATTGGTAACATCATTGACAATATGAAGTGTTTCAAAACCATTACCAACACAAGCAATATGATCCTCCATGATCCAAAAGGTATTGTCTTCAGAAGGCTAGCATACCCATAGGCTTTCCTCTTTCACCTCAATCTTCACAAGGACTGTCACACCATGTAGTAGTAGCTTCTTGTCAGTCTGCCTCCTTTTCCACATTATAATTCACATGTGAACTCAAAAAACTCCAAAACTTACCATCATCAAGCTTACTATCACCAACATTAACAATATTCATTTCCTAATGCAAGCCATGAGCTTTGAGATAGTAGCTAAGACCTTTTGAACAAGGGTTTAAACAAATAAACTTGGCTTCACAAAGATTCAACTTTAGGTTTCTTCAAATTTGATAACTGCCCCATTACCATGGAAACTGTGCTTGATGAACCTTTGTTTACATTACATTTGTCATAAAATCTGTCAAACATTGCCATGCATCTAATATATATCTCTGCTCTCATGACTTTTGTTATCACGGAATCTAGCAGCGCTCGTTCCATGGATAACCCCCCTACGAAACTTGTCCATTTCCTAGGATTCGTGAAGTTCAAGCACGCATAACGAAGTGATTTCCAAGCCACCTCGAAATGCGTTCCTAAGCCTCGAATAGTCAATTCGAGCATTCCCCCATGTTCGCCTCGCGAAGACCTTCGAAACGAGATCTTTCGCGAAGTTTCACTATTCATACTTAGTGAATTACAGAAAATGCAGTGGCACTGAAAAAGTGCGCTCCTGCCTTGAAGCCAAAATTGGCTAAGTCTGGAAAATGCAAGGGCGCTAAAATTTAGCGCCCCTGCATGCAGTGAAATTGCCAAAAAATGTAATAGTGCTAAATTTTAGCGCCATTACATTTTCCTTCGCCACTTAACTCTTTTTCATGGCTTTGGCACGTTTCTTCATGTTTTCGCTTTTTCGTCAATCGTGCCACTTTTCGTGCCTAAATTTATTGCTCGACTTGAGTTAGGTTTTTGATTTTCCTTTTTCACTTAAGAGTCTTTTAATTCGCCATTTTGCATTATTATGAGCTTTGTTCTTTTCTTCCTCTTACTGGGCGAATTGCATCTCAACTGCAAAATACGTTTTTTTTGAAGATTTTTGCCATTCTTTCTTCAACAAGCTTTATGTTTCATACTGGTAAGTCGTTTTTCTTTTGTCTCCTTCCATTTTTATAGTTCCTAGTTTGAGTATATGCGTTTTGAATATGCGTTTTTATATATATTCTTTTCCACATTTTTTACGTCCTAACCCCATGCGTTTTTGTTTCTGTTTTCTTCACATTTCGCGTCTTCTCTTTTTTCCATTCGTGTTTTTCTTCTCCTCACGCAATGGAACCCTCATTCATTATTTTGAATGCGTTTTTCTTTCCTCCATTTCCGTTTTCTTTCCCTACGCGTTCTTTTCTTTTCTAACCCTACGCATTCTCTCCTTAACTCTTCCTTCGCGTTTCATTCCCCATCTCCTCTATGCGCGATGTTCTTTGAGAACTCGTATCTATCCAATGTGTTTGTGTTGAAATCTCTTTGTCTCCCTCTCTATGCGTTTTGGTGTGAACATTGAAAAGATCTATCATTGTGAAAGAGAATTTCTTTAACCCTTGAATGCATATGCATTGATATTGAGATAAGTCTTCAAAAGCTTTCATGATTCAAATAAATTGCATGTTGACAAACACGAGCGCCCTCGCCATTCATTCCTACATCGACATTTTCAAAATTGTCAAGAAAATGCTAAAGCGCTGAATTTTAGCGCTGTGACATTTTGAAAATGTCAAAAAATTCCTAACACTGCAAAATGTAAGGGCGCTAAAATTTAGCGCCCTTGCATCAAAAGCAATTTTTCAGAGATGTAAGGGCACTGAATTTTAGCGCCCTTACACTTTTTCCAAGTTTTCCCTAAACCTTCCCAAATGAACTTCATTTTTGACCAGTGCACTCCTAAGCCTCATTTTTCCGCATTTGTGCATCGTTTTGTGTGCCTCGTCATCCGCTTCATGATTTCCCATCCTCGTGCTCATTTCGCGCTTTCCCATGTTTCCTAACAATTTATGTTTGTTCTCGCTAAACGGATTGCAGTCTACTTTCAAAGATCGTCAAATCAAGAGTGATCAGGGTTCCAGTTCTTTTTGATGACTGCTACTAAGCCTCCTTCTTCTTCGAAAGCAAAAGGCAAGATGAAATACAAATATCAAGGCGTCTATCCGCCGACTATGGTGCTTTCCAAAGTCGAAGAGATAAAAGATACAAAAGTTGGTCATCAAGACTTGGTTGACTTCGCAAAGCTAACTGAGACGAAGCCTCTTCCTGATTCAATGAGAGCAATCGTACATAGCAACCTCCATTTGGTGGCAATGTTCAGCTGCGCACAATACCGAATTTGTTCTTCAAGTTGCGTCTCATTACATCAGAGAAAGCAGAAGCGTGATCGACTCTTCCGGGCACGAGATTCCGAGACTCGACCCCGACTTCTTTGATATTGTCTTCAAGGTCCCACATATGGAGAAATACATTGACATCTCTGTTAGGAAATATTGTCATTGATGTCAATACAGTAATGAAGATGTGAAGCCAGATGTTACATACAATAACATTGGTAAATGCAAAAGTCAGTTTTGAGAAAAAAAAGAGAGATTTTGTAGAGCATTCAAAGTCATAGAGAAAAATGTGAATGTTGTGATTGTCACAGGTTGCATCACACTTCTGTTCTACATCAGATTTATTAAGTCTGAAAGAAGAGACAATGTCAGTAATCATACTATTAGTAAAGGATGTGATAATGACATCAATAAGGAATTTCTATTACGGGTCTGGACAGAATAATAAGAAGACTTTATTTGTGCTGACGTGATATTCAATTCAAAAAAGAGAGAAGAATATAATATTTGGGTATCATTATAGTCGAGCAATTTAAGAAGACGTGTGTTTCCTCTATCGCATCTCTCAGCCGTCAGTATAGTCGAGCAATTTCGAGGTCAGTATGGGTGGATATTTATAATACTCAAAACAGTGAAGATTTATCATTCCGTAGACAACGCAAAATTATCTCCTTTAATCTTTGCCTTCTACGGGAACACATAATCGGGATTTTTCAGTATGAGAAGAAAACGACAAAGGTTTTCTGAAGATTATCCTGTCTAACGTGATCTGGCACTTTCGATTATTGAAAAGGAATTAACGTGATCTCAGTTCAGTGACGATGTTGTGTGGATCGGTCGGGCCTGTTGCTAGCTGTCAAAATCGACAAAGGATATGGTTAACAACATTCGATTTGGTAATGATCAATGATAAAAAGTCATGTACTGATGGAAACATCCAGCAACGATATCGATTATATTTGATATAAAATCAAAGATTGAATTAAGTGATTAGAGGGTGGTCTTAACAAAGCGATTTATCAGATTCGGTTTTTATTGTCTTAATTCTCCATGATAACGCGATTTCTAAGACAACTGGATAAACGAATTTTAGATGCAATCAATCATTAACACAAACAGATTCAGCAAAGGACATGTAGTGTTAAGAAAGAATGCGTTTTGTTCTAAAAAGACATGCTGTTTGGAGATAAACAATTGTTACATATGCATCGTTTCCTAACCAAGACGTATTTTGCTTAATGAGAATAAAAGGACGTGTTGTTTCGCTGAAAAGGTTAGAAATAATTTCAGATGGGATACACTCATTCGATGCTTGAAGGGACGTAATCTTTTTGAAGAAGATATGTTTTATTCTTTTACTCATACAGCAAACAATATTGAAGAAATCAACAGTAAATAAAATAAAAGTTAAACTAATGAAGAGGTGTGAATAAATTTAGAAAAGACAAAGATGTGATCTTTCATCAAGAGATGCCATCTTGGAATAAAGTATATATTTTGCATTCATTTTAAACTTGAAGGTGTGGTTGTGTAAATCTAAGACTTGCAGATCAGTCAGATTCCTACCTCCTTGTGTGGGCTGAAGGTGATATCTTGGATCACATAGAGCAGATTGGAGAGTTGGACATGTGCAGATCAGATTGAGGGCAGTCTCACTTCCATCAAGTCAAGGTTTGGTGCCTTGCATTAGGGGTTGGTGCTCCTTGTAGGCAGGTGTCTACTAAATTCTGGAGAGGTCTAGGTGTTCCTTGTGGAAGTTATTCTACTAAATCATCCCATTGTAAATTTGTAGGTTGATGCCTACTTGAAAAAGAAATTACTTCAATAAAATTGTGTCAACTTGTGGAAATTGGTTCATATCAAAAAGTTGATTGTAATAAAGATTGAAAAGTTTTAAAAATAGAAGTTTGAGATTGATTTACTGATTCACCCCCCCTCTCAGTAAATATTTTGTGCTCTTCAATCTCTATATCAAAAGCTCAGGAGATCTTCGATGCTGATCCCAATAAAGCTAAACAGTTGATAAACACTCAATGGCTCAAGAAGCCTAGATCATCTATTTCCAGATGGCCGAAAGGACTCCTGAGAAGTGACTTCAAAGATGATGTCAAGGATATGATCACGTTTCTAAGCAGAGTGAAGGGCTTGCCAGAATCATCTACTTTTCACGATTGGATGTATGAATACATCAGGATCATAAGAAGGCAGAAGGTGCATATTGACTGGGGTAAACAAATCAGTGATGAAATACACGAACAGTTGATCAACGCTCCTTCTACATTGAAGTTCTACATGACTTCTTACCTGGTGTACGCGGCGGCTGTGATGAGACAATTCCCAGGTCTATCTACAAAAAGGAATCGGATGATGGTGCCTGTGTACAGATATTTCTATCAATTGGAGCTGAAGGAAAGCTTTCATCATTTCAGACGGGTCATTGATGCTTTCTTTGCGCCTTTACTCTTCAACTTTGATCCAACTTTGGAAAGAAGAAGAGTATCTGATGAGGCTTATAAGGTGGTAAGTAAAGTTGGATGTATTTTTCTCCAATTCCCAATGTTTACTTACTTGAGAGTAGGCTGCTACACTGGTTGTCCCTACATGCTACCACGTTATCCTTCGGATAAGTGGATTCTCATGGAAACATGCAGACAGCTGATGTCAGTGCAGAAAGAACAAAGAAGCAACCACAAGCGTGGGTTCAAGTTAAATTCCCACTGACCATCGGCCGATATACTATCCAAACTGCACAAAAAGCTAAGTCTGTCTACACTGAAATGCAGATCATGACCATCAAAACCTATAGGTATAGGTTTGATTTCGACTACCGAGATGTCAGAAAAAAGTTGCAAAAGGGTCACCAATACAGGTACCGTTTTGAGGACATCTGGGCAGATTGCAGAGATGAAGAAGCCATTCGCAAAATGGACTATTGCAGGTTGACAGTTCAACAAATCAGAGATCTTGGTATTGCTGACCTACCAGAGGATTTTGAGGATCTAGGTGATATCATGAATGCTGCCTATGATGAGCAAGGCATTGCTAAAAGGCTGTTACCTGCAATACAATGGTCTAGGAAAGAAGTTACCAGCATGAGAGAAAGGTTGAGACCAATCCTAGCCAACACAGAAGAATGGTTACATAAACATGGATATGC